>MEHQ01002450.1:7979-69568 GCA_008828725.1 Saccharina japonica
CTTCATTTTCATGCATGGCCGTAGTCGTATGACGACAGGGGGGGGAGGGGAGGGGTCTGGGCAGGTGTTTTTGTGTGCGTATATATTTGTGTTTTTGTCTTGTTGTTGTTGTTGTTGTTGTTGTCTGTTTTTGTTTTGTTTGTTTGTGGGAGTTGGTTGGTTGGTCTGTTGGCTGGTTGGTTATGTTTGTCGTTTTTGTTGTTTTGTTGTTTCGCTTATTTGTCGTTTTTGTTTCGTGCTTTGTCTTTTTTGTGATTTGTGTTATTTTTTTGTGTTTTGTGTTTTGTGTTTTGTGTTATTTTTTCGTGTGTTGTTGTGTGTTTTTGTGTTTTTGTGTTTTTGTGTTTTGTATTGTTTTTTTCATTTTTTTTCGGGTCTCGGTTGGTTGTTGTTGTTGTTGTTGTTGTTGTTGGTGGTGGTGGTGGTGGTGGTGGTGGTGGTGTGTTGGTGTTGTTTTGTTTGTAGTTGGTGTTTTTCCTTTTTTTGTTATTGTTGTTTTGTCTTCCCTCTCCCATCATCCACCCTACTATAACCCTTGCCGCCTGATCTCACCGCCCGCTCCCCATTGGCGCTTAGCAGTTTGTGTCCACCTCACCCCCCTGCCCCCGCCTCGTCCCCACACCGTAAACCTAAATAAATCAATTCGACGTTGTCATCTGTATGCAATAGAGTCCGCCTCACAAGCGGTTCTTACTAGGACGCAGCTCGCCCTTCATGCGACTCGCCGAACAGCACCTCACGTTTCGCTTCGCGCTTGGTGCTAGCGATGTCTGCCTGGTCGGTGAAAACCCGACATGCTCCGGCCCGGCATTGTAGGGACGCGAGGGTCTATGGTCATACGACTACGGCCATGCATGAATATCGAGGACCCCCCCCTCCCGCCTCCCCGTGTACGCCTCCATGCATTTTGTCGCGGTTATCCGTCCCCTCCGTAACGAAACGCGCCTTAAATATGACAGTATGTGCAAGATCGACGAAAAGTTGCTCCTCGACTTAATTGTAGAGAAGTCGTCTTAAGTTGCAACAGGACGCAAGTGACGTTTGAAGATTTCGTTAGTGACATATCAGAAGAAGATGGTGATGAGGAGGAAGAAGAAGAGGATTGAAACTTGGGGGGGGGGGTAAAGCAGTGAGTAGCTCAATCTCCATCGAGATTTCTCAATATCAATCCAGATTGCTCGTTCTCTATCTGGATTTGCTCAATCTCTAATCTGGATTTGCTCAATCTCAATCCGGATTTGCTTAATCTCAATCTGGATGGCTATATCTCGATCTGGATTTGCTCAATCTCGATCTGCATTTGCTCAATCTCAATCTGGATTTGCCCGATCTCAATCTCAATCTCAATCTCAAGCTAGATTGCTCAATCTCAATCTGGAGGGTTGCTCAATCTCGATCTGGATTGCTCAATCTCAATCTGGAGGATTGCTCAATCTCAACCTGAATCGCTCAATTTCAATCTGGATTTGCTCAATCTCAATGTATTGTTGTTTGGTAGAGCGACGTCTCAGAAGATGGTGGCGATTGTGGGGATGGGGAAGGGAAGAGAAAGAGGCTTTTTTCCAGTTGGGGGAGGGTGAGAGGTGGGTGGGTGGGTGTCACCGGAGTTCAACGAGAGGGGCGTTTCGGAAGGAGACGATGGTGATGGTTATGGTGATGGTGATGGTGATGGCGATTGATGATGATGGATATCGCGTGCTACGATATAGGGGTGTTAAGCACTTTTTTTTGCCTTAAAAGGCAATTTTTTTTCTGAAATGACGGGCCTCCTTAACCCAAAATCGTCAGAATGGCATTTTTTTTTTTTTTGCCATATGTATGATTTTTTGTATACCTAAAAGCCATGATGGGATTGTTCTTTTCGGTTTGCGGTTTTCAATTTTCTCAAAAATCAGTTTTTTTTTTAGGTGAGAGCAAGTGAGAGGCATAGAGCTCCTCAAGTGACCATCCTCATGAAAAAAAATGGTGTACCCGTGCCTCAGCATGTGTCGGATGATGATGCTTATGGTGATGGGATGTTGAGGATATTGATGATACCGTATCAAACGGGTGATAAGATAAGACACCGCCTGGAGAGTAATTACCGACCCGATTTTCTCTCGATGTATACCAAGGGAGGCAGACGGGAAAAAAGAAAAGGGGAGCCTTGGAAATGTCTCGACGAGATCCTTCCCGACGACCTCGACGAGATCCTTCCAGGCGATCTCGACGAGACGCTTCCAAACGATCTCGACGAGATCCTTCCAAACGATCTCGACGAAATCCTCCCTAACGATCTCGACGAGATCCTTCCAGACGATTTCGACGAAATCCTTCCAAATGATCTCGACGAGACCCTTCTAAAATATCTCGACGAGATCCTTCTATATACATGGACGCATCCCTCGGGGTTTGCACTCTCCCCGCTGTTAAGAGAAAATCGGCCTGGAAATTCGTTCTCGTAGGGTGTGTGATTATCTTGCGTGTTTTACGGTATACCATATATGCAATAGTGCCGGTCCCTCTGTGTATAGTGCCGGTACGTATGCGTCAGCCAATAATACCGGCACTATTTCGGCAGCCGGCACTATATACTTCGCACGCTACGTACCACACCCCGGCGATTCCCATCTATGCCATTAAGCGATTTAACCAGCACTATAGCGGGCAACCGGCACTATAGAGGGACCACTATGACGGATGATGCCGTGTCAAATTCGCCCGAGGGGGTGTGTTGATTTATCACCGGTGTGATAACATTATGGAGGAAGAGGAAGGAGGGGGGGGGTGGGGGTGGAGAGAGCGGTTGATATTTGGGGGGGGCGAGGCAGAGGGGGATATAATGGTTGTTGTAAAAATGTGCGGGTTGATGGTATTTGCTTCTTGCCGCAGGCCAGTGTCAGAAATGCCTTGTTACAGACACGGGGACGGCTTGACGCCTGTAAAAAGATGGCTCGACAAAATAGTTCCCGCCGTTTAGTTTTTGGGGATAAAAAGGGCCCGACCAACTTGTGTATGAAAAAACAGAAAAAAATGTGTTTTTGTTTGTTGTTTGCCTGCAGATCTTTTTTTTTTTTTTCGATGTTACTTATAATACAACACGAGAGGGAAGACACGATCGATCAACCGACGTTTTTTGCTACATTTGTTTTTGTTTTTTTGTTTTTCGCGTTTTTGGTTCATGTTGCTGGAGTCGATGAGCGGCGGTTTGGAAGGAGAGGATGCTGGTGATGATGACGGTGATGGTGGTGATCATAATGATAGTGAGGATGATGATGGTGATCATGATGATGATGAGGAGGAGGAGGATGATTGAGACGTGGGAGAGGGTACTTTTTGTTTTTGGAGGATGATTTGAGACGTGGGAGAGGGTGCTTTTTGTTTTTGGATATTTTGAGATTGGGATTGGATTGGTCAATCTCGATATAGATTTGGTCAATCTCGATATATATATATTGCTCAACCTCTATATATAGATTGCTCAATCTCGATAGAGATAGCTCAATCTCGATGGAGATAGCTCATTCTCGATAGAGATTGCTCAATCTCGATATAGATTGCTTAGGATCAATCTATTTTTGCTGGTGACGTCTCCGAAAAAGATACCACTCTGTACCGAAATATTAACAACTTTTTTATTGAATATTAATGTACAAAATGTGCTTATATTTCGGGACAGAGTGGTGGCGGTGATGGTGAGAGGAGGAGGAGTAGGAGGTTGAGACTTAGTTGGGGAAGGGGAGGGGTGTACTCATGTCGTGCACGGCCGTAGTCATATGACCATAGACCCTCGCATCCCTACAATGCCGGGACGGAGCACGTTGGATTTTCACCAACCTGGCAGACATTGCTTGCACCAAGCGCGAAGCGCCGTGAGGTATTGGGCGAGTCGCATGGATGGTGAGCTGCATCCTGCTAAGAACCGCCTCTGAGGCGGACTTGCATATGGACGACAGCTTCAATGAGTTAATTTAATTTCTGGTGTGGCCACTTCCGGAGACAGCAATGGGTTTTACTATGTAACTGCCTCGCGGATGCCTTACCATATTAACACTACGTGATACGACCATTCCCCTTGTGCGGAGTTGAGGTTCCCGACCCCGCACAAATGATCTACTCGACCGCCAGCTTTGGTGACCGCCAAAAACAAAAACAAGAAAAAAAACGGCACCCTGGTTGTCTAGCTCACGCAGCGAGTGGCGTGTTTTACAGCGTCGTTGCCAACCGACGCCAACCCAACCTATAAACATATCATATATTTAAAGGGGGGCGTACTCATTTGTCGCTTGCCTCGTAGTCATTTGACCATTGACCACGCATCCCTTTCGAGACGNGCAGTTTGTGTTGAACTTCTCCCTCACTCCCTCCCTCCCTCCCTCTGCAACCCCCCCCCCCACACCAGAAATTAAATGAACTCATTGAAGCTCTCATCCATATGCAAGTCCGCCTCACAAGCGGTTCTCAATCAGGGTGCAGATCACCCTTCATGCGACTCGCACAGCACCTCAAGTTTCCCTTCGCAAAGTTTGGTGCAAGCCATGTATGTCCGCGTGGTCGGTGAAAACCCGACATGCTCTGTCCCGGCATTGTAGGGATGCGAGGGTCTATGGTCGTCGTACGACTACGGCCATACATGACATGCGGCTAATGAGTTCACCCCCCCCACACACATCACACCATTCCGAGCAGTCCGCTCCAACTCACCCGGGCACCGCAGACGCGCGTTCAAGCGCAGCAAGGCTTCCCGGCGGCCTCCTATGCTCCCCCCCGTCCCCTCCCCCCCCCCTCATACCGCCTCCCATGTTTTTTGTCGCGGTTAATCCTTTTCGCCTCCGTAACTAAGCGACCTTAAAGAACCGGCCACCTCACCCCTCCACCCCCCCCACCCACCCCGCCGCCCGTGTACAGGCCTCCTCTATGTCGCTGTCGCGGTTTATCCGTCCCCTCCGTAACGAAACGCGCCTTAAATATGAACAGTATGTACAAGATCGACGAAAAAGTTGCTCCTCGACTTAATTGTAGAGAAGTCGTCTTAAGTTGCAACAGGACCCGCAAGTGACGTTTGAAGATATTTCCGTTAGTGGACATATAGATAGAAGATGGTGATGAGGAGGCAAGAAGAAGAGGATTGAAACTTGGAGGGGGGAAGTAAAGCAGTGAGTAGCTCAATCTCCATCGAGAGTTTCTCAATATAATCCAGATTGCTCCGTTCTCTAATCTGGATTTGCTCAATCTCTAATGCTGGATTTGCTCAAAATCTCAATCCGGATTTTGCTCATCTCAAATCTGGAATCGGCTATATCTCGATCTGGATTTGCCTCAATCTCGATGCTGGATTTGCCCATCTCAAATGCTCCAATCTCAAGCTAGATTGCTCAATCTCAATCTGGAGGGTTGCTCAATCTCGATCTGGATTGCTCAATCTCAATCTGGAGGATTGCTCAATCTCAACCTGAATCGCTCAATCTCAATCTGGATTTGCTCAATCTCAATGTATTGTTGTTTGGTAGAGCGACGTCTCAGAAGATGGTGGCGATTGTGGGGATGGGGAAGGGAAGAGAAAGAGGCTTTTTTCCAGTTGGGGGAGGGTGAGAGGTGGGTGGGTGGGTGTCACCGGAGTTCAACGAGAGGGGCGTTTCGGAAGGAGACGATGGTGATGGTTATGGTGATGGTGATGGTGATGGCGATTGATGATGATGGATATCGCGTGCTACGATATAGGGGTGTTAAGCACTTTTTTTTGCCTTAAAAGGCAATTTTTTTTCTGAAATGACGGGCCTCCTTAACCCAAAATCGTCAGAATGGCATTTTTTTTTTTTTTTGCCATATGTATGATTTTTTGTATACCTAAAAGCCATGATGGGATTGTTCTTTTCGGTTTGCGGTTTTCAATTTTCTCAAAAATCAGTTTTTTTTTTAGGTGAGAGCAAGTGAGAGTAGGGTTGTGTATCAACAAAAAAACGGGGTTGATATGATACGTGATATTTTGGGCGGAATCGGCGTGATATTATCATGATATGTTGATATATATCAACATATCATGATACATCGACATTCGATATATCAGGTTATCATGATATGTTGATATTTTTGGAAGGTTTCAAACAGCGCAACAGCGCCCCGATGAGTTGAAACTTCACGACGAGTCAAATCACCGCACACGCGCAGGCATGCGCACGGCCGTAGCAGTGAGTATACGTGTTCAACTGGTAACAATCCCTCTGAAATAACTTATTTTGCTGCAGCCTGTATCAGGTATCAGAGACAGCAACATATCTACGCAAATAAATGCACACTCGCACCCGTGTGTGGTTGTACCATACGCCTCTTCTAGGTAGTTTATTTGGCCGTTTTGTCGACGCACGCCATATGGATGCGGCCGACTAACAAACTCTGCACGGCAGGAGTAGTATCACACAGACCCAGCCCACTATAAGTAGACACGTGAAACCCATGGTGTTTACAACGGTGTACATACAACCCTGTAACTTATCCTTCCATTTGCATCCGATAATTAATTCCCTCCGGGTCCCTGCAAGCGGTACTTTGTACTTGGCACTTGGCGCCCTACATAATTATCTACCAGATGTCATGTTTCATGCTTTCGTGCAGGAACACGATGTCTGCTACCCGCTCCCCACCCAGGCGGTTCCGGTGCTTCGTGACCACGCGTCCGCCTACTGAGAATACACGCTCGGGCGCAGCAGAGACGTGTGGCGTGTGATGACCCTTGGCGTGCGCGCGTATATCTACCACCTAGCCGCTACTTTTGGCTGGGCCGCCCAAAATGGCGTTACATGACGCAAACACCTCTTTTTGTGTCTGAAAATATCAACTTATCACGAAATTTCACTTGATTTGATATATCATGATAAGTTGATATATATCAACTTATCAGCGTTGTGTTGATGCGATACTTGATATTATATCAACTCAACTTATATCAACATATCACGCGTGATATTTTTGTTGATACACAACCCTAAGTGAGAGGCATAGAGCTCCTCAAGTGACCATCCTCATGAAAAAAAATGGTGTACCCGTGCCTCAGCATGTGTCGGATGATGATGCTTATGGTGATGGGATGTTGAGGATATTGATGATACCGTATCAAACGGGTGATAAGATAAGACACCGCCTGGAGAGTAATTACCGACCCGATTTTCTCTCGATGTATACCAAGGGAGGCAGACGGGAAAAAAGAAAAGGGGAGCCTTGGAAATGTCTCGACGAGATCCTTCCCGACGACCTCGACGAGATCCTTCCAGGCGATCTCGACGAGACGCTTCCAAACGATCTCGACGAGATCCTTCCAAACGATCTCGACGAAATCCTCCCTAACGATCTCGACGAGATCCTTCCAGACGATTTCGACGAAATCCTTCCAAATGATCTCGACGAGACCCTTCTAAAATATCTCGACGAGATCCTTCTATATACATGGACGCATCCCTCGGGGTTTGCACTCTCCCCGCTGTTAAGAGAAAATCGGCCTGGAAATTCGTTCTCGTAGGGTGTGTGATTATCTTGCGTGTTTTACGGTATACCATATATGCAATAGTGCCGGTCCCTCTGTGTATAGTGCCGGTACGTATGCGTCAGCCAATAATACCGGCACTATTTCGGCAGCCGGCACTATATACTTCGCACGCTACGTACCACACCCCGGCGATTCCCATCTATGCCATTAAGCGATTTAACCAGCACTATAGCGGGCAACCGGCACTATAGAGGGACCACTATGACGGATGATGCCGTGTCAAATTCGCCCGAGGGGGTGTGTTGATTTATCACCGGTGTGATAACATTATGGAGGAAGAGGAAGGAGGGGGGGGGGGGGGGTGGAGGAGACGGGTTGATATTTGGGGGGGGGGGGGCGAGGCGAGGGGATATATAGGGTTGTTGTAAAAAAAATTTTTGTTTGTGCGGTGATGGAATTTTGGTTCTTCGCAGGCAGTGTCAAGGAAGCATGCCTTGAAGACAGTTTGAGACGGCCTTGACGCCTAAAAACCAGGGGACTCGACAAAATATTCCCCGCCGTTTTGTTTTTGGGGGGTAAAAAGGCCCGACCACATTGTGATTGAACTAAAAAAAAATGTGTTTTTTTGTTTGTTTGCCTGCAGTTTTTTTTTTTTTTTTCGATGTTACTTATAATACAACACGAGAGGGAAGACACGATCGATCAACCGACGTTTTTTGCTACATTTGTTTTTGTTTTTTTGTTTTTCGCGTTTTTGGTTCATGTTGCTGGAGTCGATGAGCGGCGGTTTGGAAGGAGAGGATGCTGGTGATGATGACGGTGATGGTGGTGATCATAATGATAGTGAGGATGATGATGGTGATCATGATGATGATGAGGAGGAGGAGGATGATTGAGACGTGGGAGAGGGTACTTTTTGTTTTTGGAGGATGATTTGAGACGTGGGAGAGGGTGCTTTTTGTTTTTGGATATTTTGAGATTGGGATTGGATTGGTCAATCTCGATATAGATTTGGTCAATCTCGATATATATATATTGCTCAACCTCTATATATAGATTGCTCAATCTCGATAGAGATAGCTCAATCTCGATGGAGATAGCTCATTCTCGATAGAGATTGCTCAATCTCGATATAGATTGCTTAGGATCAATCTATTTTTGCTGGTGACGTCTCCGAAAAAGATACCACTCTGTACCGAAATATTAACAACTTTTTTATTGAATATTAATGTACAAAATGTGCTTATATTTCGGGACAGAGTGGTGGCGGTGATGGTGAGAGGAGGAGGAGTAGGAGGTTGAGACTTAGTTGGGGAAGGGGAGGGGGGGGGGGGGGGGCGTACTCATTTATTGCTTGCCTTATCATAATCATTCGACAATTGACAACGCATCCCTTTCGAGACGGAGCATGGGAGAGGGGAGCGAGGGGGGTGTGTGTGCTCATGTCGTGCACGGTCGTAGTCGTATGACCGTGGACCCTCGCATCCCTACAATGCCGGGACGGAACATGTGGGGTTTTCACCAACCAGGCAGACATTGCTAGCACCAAGCGTGAAGCGAAACGTGAAGTGTTGGGCGAGTCGCATGAAAAGCGGGGGGGGGTAGGGTTGTTGGTTGATGTCCCTGAAAAGTGGGGAACTGATAATCACGACTACGTAGGCGAGATTTAAATCACGACTACGGGGACGTTTACGAGCCATCCCCGGATTTCAGGCCTTGCGTTTCGGGGTGAAGATAGGTTCAGGGTTGGGAATAGGGTTAGGGTTATTTTTAGTTGCCGGTCTTTTGGGCTGTGAGAGTTGCAGCGACGGTATTTTACGTGATAATTACCTAGAGTTTAGGGTTTATTCCCCAAGAAAGGCGCTGCTGCAGGGCTCAGCTGTTGTTGCACGCTGGTCTGTGGGATTTGGTTGGTGTGCTGGAGAGGACGGCTGCAACGGGAAAATGCGAAACGCAAGGCCTAAAACCCGGGGATGGCTCGTAAACGTCCCCGTAGTCGTGATTTAAATCTCGCCTACGTAGTCGTGATTATCAGTTCCCCCTGAAGTGGGCTGGCGACGTTTAGGAAGGAGTTCATCACCATGACGCGTGCTACGTTAGGGGTACGTAGCATTTTTCTGCCATTTTTCTTGTGACTTGGCTATTACTGACTTCTACAGTAGTACAGCCAATTAGGCATAAAAGTGGTCCCAGTGACACTTTTTTGCCTCACGAGGCAAATTTGTCTGACTGATGGAGGCTTCTCAACTCACGAACTACCCAATAAGGCGTAATAGTGGTCCCAGTGACACTTTTTTGTCTTGCAAGGCAATTTTTTCTGCCTTGATGGAGGCGTGTCAACTCAGGAACTACCCAATAAGGCATAATGGTCCCAGTGACACGTTTTTTTGTCTTGCGAGGCAAATTTGTCTGACTTGATAGAGGCTTCTCACCTGAGGAACTCCCCAATAAGGCGTAATAGTGATCCCAGTGACACTTTTTTTTGTCTTGGGAGGCAAATTTGTCTGACTTGATAAGAGGCTTCTCAACTGAGGAACTCCCCAATAGGGCGTAATAGTGGTCCTAATGACACTTTTTTGTCTAGCGAGGCAAATTTGTCTGCCTAGATGGAGGCGTGTCAACTCAGGAAATACCCAATAAGGCGTAATAGTGGTTCCGGTGACACTTTTTTGCCTCACGAGGCAAATTTGTCTTCCTTGATGGAGGCTTCTCAAGTGAGGAACTACCCAATAAGGCATAATAGTGGTCGCAGTGACACTTTTTTGGTCTTGCGAGGCAAATTTGTCTACCTTGATGGAGGCGTGTCAACTGAGGAGTTACCCAATAAGGCATAATAGTGGTCTCAGTGACACTTTGTTGCCTTACGAGAGGCAAATTTGTCTGACTGAGGGAGGCTTTTCAAGTGAGGAACTACCCAATAAGACGTACGCCTTAGAAGGCATGCCTTGTCGTTGACCCTATTTTGGTGTTTACGAGGTACAGTAATCCGAACAATGCCTGTGTACGATAAGGCCGAGCTTAAGCGCCCATTTTTTGTTTTTCAAAATCGTTTCGTTTTGGGAGAACAATAGCGTTTCTCAAGTTAGGAAGGAGCCTTGGAAACCATACAGAGTATATAGGTAGGTAACACACACCTGATGTTGATGATGGGGAGGAGGAGGAAGAGGAGCAGGAGAGTTGAGGCGGCTTGGGGGAGGACAAGGGGAGAAAAACGATTGGACGCATGCTACGATAGAGGTAGCGCTTTTCGGCTGATTTTGTTTTCTGAATGACGAGGGCTCCTTAGGGCCCGTTTTAACGGAGAAAAAAAAAAAACAATTTGGAAAAACAAAAAATCAAATCCGCTTTTCATTGGTCAGAACCCGCACCACCACCCAAGATTATACGCCAAGATCCTAATATTTGGTGCTGGTGCGTGTGCTGACCAATGAAAAGCGAATTTTAATTTGATTTTTTCCAAATTGAATTTATTTTATACTCGTGAATATGGGCCCTTAACCCAGAATCACCGGAATTCCGTTTTCTCTGTGCTGCAATATTTTTCGTTGTATCGCTAGGCCATATATATGGTATTGTTTATCGGGTACCCGTATAAAAATACTCGTATATAGCACTTTTTTTTTCCTCGTTTTTTTTTTTTTTGGGTGGAGTACATAGAGAGCTCCTCAAGTGACTACTGTAAAACCTCACGAAGAAAAATGGTGCACCTCTTGCGTATAGCATGCGTCATCTGCTCAATGGCAATCTATAGATTGAAATTTCAGCCTCCGCCAATGTTGTCAATCTCAATCTCGAGAATTCATTTACTAGCAAATATTGCCAAAAACGAAAATGACAATTCATTTACTAGCAAATATTAACAAAAACGAAAATGACAACAAGACACAAAATGACGCAAGGAGGGTGATTTCATTGGTGACGTATCGGAAGGGGGCTGATGTTGGCGAACGCGATGATGACGATGATGATGACGACGACGATTGGGAGGGGGAGGAGGGGGGGGGGGGGGGGGACTTGCAGCGAGTGGCGTGTTTTACAGCGTCGTTGCCAACCGACGCCAACCCAACCTATAAATATAATATATTTATGGGGGGAGGGGGCGGAGGATTGAGGCTTTAAGGGGAGGGCGAGGGTTAGCGAGAGAGGTAGGGTTGCTGTTGGTGTTGTTGTTGATGCCACGGGAGTCGGCGTGGTTGGTGGGAATTGTGGTGGACTTACCGCCCGACGTACTACGTGTGGGAGAGAAAAAAAATAACAAAAAAAAACGGCACCCTGGTTGTCTAGCTCACGCAGCGAGTGGCGTGTTTTACAGCGTCGTTGCCAACCGACGCCAACCCAACCTATAAATATAATATATTTATGGGGGGAGGGGGCGGAGGATTGAGGCTTTAAGGGGAGGGCGAGGGTTAGCGAGAGAGGTAGGGTTGCTGTTGGTGTTGTTGTTGATGCCACGGGAGTCGGCGTGGTTGGTGGGAATTGTGGTGGACTTACCGCCCGACGTACTACGTGTGGGAGAGGGAGAGGAGAAGGGTGGGGGGGGGGGGCAGGAAGGGGAGAAAGGCGGCGTGGGGGGGGAAGCGGGCCGCAGGAAGGGGGAGAGAGAGAAACGAGACATGTATAGATAAATACCCAGAAACAGCAGGGGGGGTACTCATTTGTTGCTTGCTTTATTCATTTGACCATTGACCACGCATCCCTTTCGAGACCGAGCACGGGGGGGGGTGTACTCATATGTCGCCCATGGCCGTATAGTCGTATGGCCATAGATGAGCACAAAGGCCCTCGCATCCCTACAATGCCGGGACGGGGCACGTTGGGTTGTTCAACCACAGGCAAACATTGCTTGCACCAAGCGCGAAGCGAAACGTGGGGTGTGTTGTGGGCGAGTCGCATAAAGGATGTGAGGTGCATCCTAACTAAGAAACGCTTGTGAGGCGGACTGTACTTGCTTACGGACGACAGCCTCCAATGGATTCATCTCATGTGATTTCTGGTGTGGCCACTTCGGGGGGGGGGCAGAGAGAAGGAGGGAGGGGCATGTAAAGTGACAATGATAAACAGAGAAAGCCGGACGAGAGACACAGCACAGAGTCCAAGCCAGAGAAATACAGCATGATGTACATAGAAGAGGGGCTAAGGGCCCATATTAACGAGTATAAAATAAATTCAATTTGGAAAAATGAAAATTCGCTTTTCATTGGTCAACACACGCACCAGCACCAAATATTAGGATCTTGGGGTATAATCTTGGGTGGTGGTGCGGGTTCTGACCAATGAAAAGCGGATTTGAATCTATTTTTTTCCAAATTGTTTTTTTTTCTTCTTCGTTAAAACGGGCCCTAATCTGGAGAGAGAGCGACAGAGAGAAAGGGAGACAAGAGTTCGGGGGGGGAAAGGGAGAGGAGTACAAGAGAGAAAAACAGGCAGAAAGCGTGTGGGTCCAGCTCAGGTGTAAACTGTGCGCAATGTACTTGTTGAATCGACGTTTTTCTGGTGATTCATTTATTTGTTCATTCCAACATCTTCGCCTAGGGGATCATCCCATATACCACTATATCCGGAAGTATAAGCAACGTTTTGATTATATATTAATTTTAAAAAGGTGCTTATATTTCGGCACATAGTGCTACGATACAGTAGCAGTGGAGCCTGTACAAGCCAGGGGAAATAAGGCAACCAAAATCAGCCGTGATGACCGGAAAATTAAAATTGCATTAAGAGTATGGTGGAATGAAAAAGGCAATTCGATGTAAGACGGTCAAAATCTCGGTGGACTATACCGCCATACCAGGTATGTATATATTTGGGCCCCACGACTCTGGAAGGCCACACATGAATGATGCTTCCATGGTGCGATACCACACCACATAGAAAACGAGGCACGTGGCTGTGGGACAATATGCTCACAAGAGAGAAGATCGGATATTTTCAAATTTTGTTTCACGATATTCTATATCTTACACGAAAAAAAAACAACATAAGCCAAGGGAGAGAAACACCGTCGAATAGAGGCAACCAAATAACAACGGTGGGGGGAAATATAAAAGCAAAGCCACGAAACGCTGAGGTTTTCTGTACCGACAAAACTTCGACAGTCTCATCTTACGATCACCCCTGCCGCAACCCCGAAACAAATATCCCCACATACAACCGAAACCCACTAAAACCAGACATATGCCAAAATCCCACACGAAGAAAAGCGGCAAAACAGATATTATCGGCGAAAAATAAAACGAAAATGTAACGCCTTCTACCCGGCTAGGAAAACTACCTGACGTCAAACCATTCCTCAGAATGTGAAACCGCAAAAAAAAAAAACGGTTCCTAAATTAAGAGCCCAAAAATGGTCAAATTTTACTCTTTCGCGCGCTGAAGATGTTAAAAACCATCACGGTGGCTATGAACCAAAAACAAGAACCTCAGTTTTCGTCGTGAACAGTATAATAAACAAAAACTTCGCGCTGCGTGCTCGAGCAAAACTCGACTATATTTATTTCTGATCTCGAGAAGCAGGTGGTCGGCTTTCGGTCGTGGTAAGCCCAACAAAACCCTCATGGGGGTGTCAGTACTCCACCACGCGCGAAAGCATAAAACCTTAAAAGCTAATTTACTGGGCAGAAGCTAAACCCGAGATGCACTGCTCTTACGTAGTGCTCTGGGACGCAAAGACCCTATCAAGTTGGAGCCTCATTTCTTAAAGAAGCCTCAGCACCGGGGGCTCAAAGCAGTCATTGCTGACATAGTTCTACGGAGGCTGAAATCAAGTACCGAGTTCAAAGCAAACGAAACAAAAACGACAGCTCAACGCCCTCGCCTTTTTCCCTCAACAACCAAAGCAAGGGAGGAGAACCCAAACCGACTGGAAACCCCCCGTCAAGCATCGCTTGACAATACCAACGCCCTCGCCTTTTTCTCAACACCCAAAGCAAGGGAAAGACATCCAACGCGACTGGAAACACCCTCGCCTTTTTCTCAGCATCCGGAGCAAGGAAGAAACATCCAAACCGACTGGAAACCCCCGTGAAGCCCCGCCTGAAAATACTGTACAGTGTTGAAAAAAACGCCTACGCCCTCCCCTCAAAAAAGGGGCCACCAACCACACCACGCCAAGCGCTCTTCTCGGCATTTTTTTCTTACGGATAAGACCAGGCGCATACACATCGCATCATCTTATAGGACGTTTTTCTTCGTGATTAACAACCATTTTTTTAACCCCACACAACTTGACACAATAACCACAATTCCTCTTTTTTTTTGTTTTTAATTTCGACCCACACAAAAAACACGGGGGTCGACCCTCACCATTGTGGATACACCAGGCTCAATTCCGCCTGTACGTGTCTCGGAAACGAACAGATCCCATCGCCTCAAACAAAAAATACACCACGAAAGACAAGACCCCGAAGGAACTTGATCGGCGCATATCTCTAAGAACCCTAGTAAACCCTAAAATAAATGCTAATGCCAGTGGACGGAAGCAAAGCACCGCAACAGACGTGGGAAACCCAGAGCTCGTTGCACGCGAATAAAAACCGGTACGAGTCGCGATTGACGTGAAAATCAAACAGTGAGGCTCAAAACCGGTCAAAATCTCAACGAGACACTACGCGCTACAACCCACAAAAGAGCCTTGACACACATCGATCATCATTCCAACAGCTAGGGGCTTGCGGAGGGGAGGGACCAAATGCCAGGATGGTGTTTTTACATCATCCCGTCATCGAGCTCCTCGTCCTCGTCGAACTCGCCATCTTCTTCCGCGGTGGCGTCTTGGTACTGCTGGTACTCGGACACGAGGTCGTTCATGTTCGACTCCGCCTCCGTGAACTCCATCTCGTCCATACCCTCGCCGGTGTACCTGATCGAAACAAAAGCAGAGGGAGCACGGATGAGCATTATTGTGAAACGAGCAGCAACGACAGCCGCTGACAGAAAGTCAACGAACTGAAGGTCTTTTTTTTTTTCCCGGCTTGGTATAAATAATGTTATCAGACTTTGTGAACAAAAAAGAACGTGATCTGAGAGGTCCTCATTACAAGAATACCGGGTGTAGACGCCTTTCACCAATCACGATAAACACTCTCATACATACCAAGGCATGGATATCAAAAGGAGGAATCACACCTTGGGGTACATAAAAAGCTACATAATGCCTGATACAAAAAGCGACCGCACGCCGGAAAACAAGGGCGAAAAATAAGGAAAATTGGTACGACAAAAAAAAGACAACGCCAATACTGGAAAACCAAAACTCACCAGTGGAGGAAAGCCTTCCGGCGGAACATAGCCGTGAACTGCTCGGCGACGCGCTTCCAGACCTCCTGGATGGCGGTCGTGTTGCCCACGAAAGTCGTCGACATCTTGAGGCCCTTGGGGGGCACGTCACAGATTGACGCCTTGACGTTGTTGGGGATCCACTCCACGAAGTACGACGAGTTCTTGCTCACAACGTTCAGCATCTGAGATAGTCAAACGCGCAGAACGGGAGAACAGCAGCAACAAGCCGTGGGCGGAATGGAGATTAGATCGAAGAGAGGTAACAGCAAACAGGCAGGAGTATTCTTGAGTGGAAAAAAACAAGAACGATAACTGGTGTCGCCAAAATAGTTTCTTGGCCCATGCAGAACTGCAGAACTGAAAAAATGCCCCCACACTAATTTCGAGTAGTTTGTCCCAAAATGTGTGGGACCAGTTCTTAAAGGGTGAACTTTCTCTATAATAACGGAATGAAATGAAAACGTCATGCCGTGAAAAGGCAATCAATCAAAAACACGATGGCGCAAGTGCTTCCCACTCCCACCTCTCTCAAAAGAAAAAACGCCTCCAAACCAATCCTTCCGCATCACTTGGACTGAGAAAGCTATATATGGCCCACTACAGATAATAGCAATGTGTAGCTGAGAGCGCTTTTCTTGGCTTGTCACGGGGGTCGCTCTTACATCAGGGTACGCAATGCTGTACGAGGTCTCTAAAACCACCTCTAAACCTGATCCGTCCTCCCGCCTCTCACCTGCTCGTCCACCTCCTTGGTCGACATGCGGCCACGGAACATGACGGCGCAGGTAAGGTACCGACCGTGTCGGGGGTCCGCGGCGCACATCATGTTCTTCGAGTCGAAGCACTGCTGGGTCAGCTCGGGCACCGTCAGCGCGCGGTACGACTGAGACCCACGGGACGTCAAAGGCGCGAACCCGATCATGAAGAAGTGGAGCCGAGGGAAGGGCACCATGTTCACGGCCAGCTTGCGCAGGTCGCAGTTCAGCTGCCCGGGGAACCGGAGAGAGCACGTGGTCCCGCAGATCGCGGCGGACACGAGGTGGTTGAGGTCGCCGTACGTCGGGGTGGTGAGCTTGAGCGTGCGGAAGCAGATGTCGTAGAGGGCCTCGTTGTCGAGCGTGAAGCACTGGTCGGCGTTCTCGACGAGTTGGTGGACGGAGAGGGTGGCGTTGTAGGGCTCCACCACGGTGTCGGACACCTTGGGGGACGGGATCACCGAGTACGTCGACATGATCCGGTCCGGGTACTCCTCGCGCACCTGTATACGTACAACAAATAGTGAGAGAGCAGAAGAGGTTTGGATTAGGTGATTGGCCCGATCATAATATATTTAGATGCCGGTACAGCAGTGTAGGTAAGTATGTACCAGGTATCTAATTTTGAGGGGACCTTGCCATCAGGGAAAACGGTATACACGTATTTAGGAGCACTCGTAGAAATCAGCCAAAAGCAACACGTTGCAGGAAACACGACACATCAGGCTTAGCAACTGGAAACACGTGGTATCACTACGAACCCCAACGAGTACACCCAGAGACACTTGATTAGAATGGCACTTCTCTTTGAAAAAAACGAAAGCAGAGTGACAGCATACAAAGATAAGAACTCCCCATCACTCGAAATGAAAATAAAAATTGCCTGCTGGCGATCGGCTGAAAAAACCTTCAGAAATTAAATTTCATGTCTTATCATACGGGCGATGTTTCGCTTGGGATGGAACCAAAACACATTGAAAACGCAATTTCCACTGCAACTCCGGGAGCATAACTCAACCCGAACACCACAAAACTAAACACAACTCCAAGATGAGCAGGGCGAACCGCAATTTTCCACTGCAACTCCGAAAGCACAACTCAACTCAACACAACACACCTTAGAGATGAGCAGGGTACCCATACCCGCACCAGTTCCGCCTCCCATGGAGTGCGTCAGCTGGAAACCCTGCAGAGCGTCACAAGACTCCGCCTCCTTGCGCACGACGTCGAGCACCGAGTCGATGAGCTCGGCTCCCTCGGTGTAGTGGCCCTTCGCCCAGTTGTTACCCGCGCCGGTCTGCCCGAAGACAAAGTTGTCCGGGCGGAACAGCTGCCCGAACGGACCCGCTCGCACCGAGTCCATGGTTCCCGGCTCGAGGTCCATGAGGATAGCGCGCGGTACATACCGTCCGCCGGTTGCCTCATTGAAGTAGCAGCTGATGCGCTCCAGCTGGAGGTCGGAGTCGCCGTGGTACGAGCCGGTCGGGTCGATGCCGTGCTCGTCGGAGATGACCTCCCAGAACTTGGAACCGATCTGAGAAAAACCGAAAAATGTTTTGATCCATGGGGTAGGGAGAGGGGGGTGAGGGGGTGTACTATATTTTCATGCATGGCTGTAGTCGTAATCATGTCGAGCACGGATATAGTCGAACCACCATATAGGGGGGTGTAGTTGTTTGTTGCTTGCCTTAATAAATCATTTGACAATTGACCACGCATCCCTTTCGGGACGAAGCATGGGGGACAAGGGTCTGGTTTTGATGCTGTACACAGCGGCATTGCTGTAGCGGGGGACGGGGTCGAGGGGAGGAGGTTGAACTGTTGCTGTGGGCGCGGTAGGTACGTTGGTACCCAGAGAGGATCGATGCCGTGCTCGTCCAAGAGTTGACCTCCAAGATACTATATATACAACCGAGCTGGAAGGGCAAAATAATGCCAGGGAAAAGTTTTAATGCCCGTGTACTCTGCGTGACTGGTTATATATAGAGAGCTCGGGGAGTTATTTTTCGTGGGAAGGCGTGCCAGTAGAGATGGCTAGTTTTCGGCTAACCTGGAAGGCATTTCTGTGCTCGCGTCATGCAAGCAAACGACGGAATTCGTAACCGACCACAGACAACAGGTAGAAGTTGGACTATGTCAGAGAAGGGGAGGGCTACGGTCGGCTTACTTTGCATCGGCTAAACTTTTCAAGGCTGCTGGCCACGTAAAATTTCCGTTGAGTCGTAGTGGCACTGGTGCAGCCGAAAAAATAAAACACGGAGCAGTATGGGAGGAACAATACTCACTCATTCGACTACTGCTACACTGCTACGTACCGGTATGTTACCTACAACTCTTACTCGAAATATAAGCAACGTTTTTATTTCATGTTGCTCTAAAAAAGGTGCTTTTTTTTTCGGGACAGAGGGGTAAATATTGTGCTGGTTACGGTAACTCCGCCTGGATATGTACGAACAAGAGCAATGGAGCATTATCTCCAACCCCTAAAATCTGTTGGGGGTGCTGTGTGCGAAGAGCACTTTTTTTTGTTTCTGTGGCCAGCCAGCGAAAATAGCGTAGGTATATACATAAAATTAACCCATCACGTGTTTTCAGTTCTGAATGAACCCATCCACGTGTTTTTCAGTTCTGAATGGGTTAAAAACTGGTCCCACAAATTTGGGGACAAACTACTTGGAATTAGTGTGGGGGTCTTTTTTTCAGGTCTGAATGGGTCAACAGGTGTTCCACAGCAGGCATTAATAATAATAGTTAAAACAACCGATTAATTGCTGCCTTTAGGACAAGCTTGCCGGTCACCGTCACGCACTTAAATAGTACGGTGCATCAGTAAAAACATACTGAAACTCGAGGCTATGTTCTTCGCGCGTATTATAGACCCACGTTACTACTACTACAGTAATACTGCTGTTGCATCGTGAAGGCACCCGACAAAAAAAAAGCCTCGGGAAAAAAAAGTCGACCATCTGCCGCGCAGAGCTTTTGACACATGGCATTTCCAGAACAAATATCGCAAACACTTTGCAGGGCTGGGCACCGGCGGAGGATGTACTGGCAGTATTAGTAGTAAAATCTACTGAGTGACCCGTCGAGTATTTCCATTATCTTACGTACGTCCAAGAAAAACGCCACATTATAGTAGGGAAACCCATCAAATGTGTTTCGGGAGGAGAGAGGAGCTCTCCGCCACCCCCCGGACGTTGGACTCTTTCACGCGTTCCTTCCTCCCGCATTGTTCATGTTTGGTATCTGTCTCTGCGTTACGTACCTGATACCTACGATTGGCGTCACCCGTTTTGCTCGGCCAGTATACTGCTGCAATCCAGTATACTGATTGATTTTGACGACAGTCGCTATTGACTGAGTCAGCCAGTGCCCAGCCCTACTAAAGAAAGTACTGCTGTGAAAACGAGGGAACAAAAAAAGAAGACCAAATGACGGTATTAGCGGCGTGGCGATGTTTGCGCTTCACGCTTCTCGTACACGGCGGATGACATATGCTCTGCTACTACAGCAGTAGTACAAGTAGTGCTGTACGATAGTATCATACGCACACATGAAAACATATGTTGGGCAGGTGACCCGAAAAATAGCGTATCTCCAATATATACCGGGTACTACTGCTGCTGTACCGGGTAAACGATGGCAGTAATCGAAGGCAATATAGGAGTAGGTGCACGCTTTGGCTGTTGGCGATCGATGGATTGTGCCCTCTCGTGTTTGACATGATCCCAACCCCCTGAGTATTCGCGTCATGTGCACGGAACACAATTGAATACGCAAGAGAGAGGAACAGTAGAGTGAGTACGATCGAAGGCATGAAAACGAAACACCCGAGGGTACGATATTGTCTTCCGAGCTTTTGAATGCACAGCAATACCTCGCGGGACGTCTAGATAGTGATAACGCGTGCTCATGTACCGATGTTGCACGAGGTGCATGTTTGGGCGCTGCGTATATCAACAGGTTGAACAAGAGGACGTTCAACACGCGACATAGCCGGTTTTTATCAACAGTTTGAGCTACGTAAAGGACGTCCAACACGGGACATAGCCGGGGTTTGCACGAGGCGTTCGCTTGGGCTGAGGTTATCAGTACGTTGACTCGCCCTATGTGCAGGACTGGTCGGCACCATTTTTTGCCCAGGGGGATTGGGGCTTTATTGGTCAAGGCTGGCGTTTCGGCCTCTCCTACGTACTGCGTAGAGGTTTTTCGAATAAACGCCACGAAAACACGGTCCATGCCCCTGCGGACCTTGGGCCCCCCTTGAAGGTTGGGGTTTTGGTCTGGGAATACAAGGTTGAGATTGACCACACGACCTGCACTACTTTTTGGGGCGATCAACAAGTCCTGCACATATATATATAACGAACGCCCAGTATGTGCACTCATACCCCACTTCGCTCTTGCAAATCGAATTTCGACGAGCTCGGACTCTGCTGAACGACACCTCCCACAAAAACCTCCTTCGAGGGGGGGGGGTGGACTTAGTCCTCTTTCACTATTAATAGTGCTAAATCTCTAACAGCAAAGCCTAATGGATTCGGGGCTGGCCATCGTCTCTACGATTACCGCATTTTGTGGGTACCGCTATGTATGTGTGTGTGTTGTCTTCACATTAAACCCGTTCTTTCTACCCAACCACATCAGTACACCCAGTGTCTGTCCTGATTCCTAATCCTAGAGAGATAGAAATTCTGTGGTCACAAGACTGCTATGCCCCTGGAATATAACAGCACCTGTGTTAATGCTGCTGTACTCTATGCCACCCCGACCGGGGATATAACCACCGTTTGACGTCCACATCAGAGTGTGAACGGGTCTTATATTTCCGAACACAGTAGTAGGCGGATTGGTGCATACCATTCCGTCCGAAAATGTAAGGAACATTTGGATACTGACATGGAATATCCAAAAGGTGTTTATATTTTCGGACATGTCGGCACTATTCTGCCTTGGGGTTCGTTGATTGTGTCGAGACATGGGGGGCCACGCCACTGCACTCGCGAGAATGTTAACGCTTTCAATCAGCGCAACAGATTCCGGACTTCCTACTCAGCACCCCAGGTACGAGTATACATCTAAGGTACTATCACTGCTGTATCAATACCAGTATAACTACGGAGCCACAATACGATAACCACATACACTTGGCCGCACGAGGCGCGTAACAAAAGGCCCACCAAGAAAACACACACAGCAGGGAGGAGGCAGAAAAACAGCCGTTATGTTTTTTAGTCGTTTACAAAATCACCGGCGGCGGTTCAGAGGTCAGAAGAATGTGGCTCCATCGGGCCTCACCCCCGTCCCAACGCCCTGCCCCAAGCTACGCCCGCCATAGTGCCACATGCACCCACCAAGGTTGGGGCGTGCTCGTGGCTAAAGCTCAGGCGATTCGCGAAGAAATCGGCACACGAGAGGAGAGGAGGAGGGGAGTGGGGCGCTACCTATGATCGATGCACTCTCTCTCACAGGAGAGCCACAATTTTCGAAAAACAAAAAAGACCCAACCGATTGGGGGAAGGAGGAAAAAAAAATTGAATCGGTTCGTAGGTAGCTTTTGGTTTTGATTTTGGGGAGGGGACATCGCATGCAACAAGTAACGCGCTCGACGCACATGGCGACAGCGTTATCTTGTAGGGATGGCTAACAAGTGCGAGCCTGGATCGGAGGCCACCCCATTCAGAAACATGCGCACCGTGTCTCCACGTCCACTCTCGTTTATGTCCCCTCGGGGTAGGTAGAGTCTATGGGGATGTGATGTGCTGTGTCTCACGAAAAAGGATCAGTTCTCAGCAGTTCTTGGGGAGGGAAACAACGCTGGGGTAGACAGCACACAGCCCACCACGCAAAAAAAATCGGCGGCCGGAGAAACTCGTCAAGAGAAAGGGGGAAACCAGTGAAGGCACTGCAACTGATTGACAGCAGCCAGCCGCTTCTGCTACTGTTTCGGTTCGATGTCCCCACATGGGAGATATCGCGGGCAGGGGCGCCATGGGGCGCGCGAGGCAACCACGCGAGGGGAGCCCGCGCTGAACGAAGGAACTACGAACTGCCCCTCCAAGCACCACGGTTTTTTTTCAAATAAAAAACAGAGTTCATCGAATCGAGTCCGCCGACAGATTCATCGCCGCCGCAAGAGAGGAGGGGAACCCAAGCGGACGCTCACCTGGTTACCGCACTGTCCCGCCTGTACGTGAACGATCTCCCTCATGGTGGTAGGTAGCGGCGACGCGGAGGTGGTCAGGGGTTGAGAGGAGAGGGAAGGAGAGTGGGGGACGCAGGGGGGTTGGTTGGCGATTTTTTTGTGCCTCGCCATCAAAGGGTACAAAATTCAAACCCGCCCGGAACACGCCTCTTTGTATGAAAGTACCTTTTCTGTGTCGTTGTCGGTTGTTGCATTCTTTTTGGCCCTCCTCTTCCAGCCCAACCAGCACCACTACCTGCCACCACAGCCGAGCTCACTTCTGTTTGCAAGTACTTCCACCAAAAACCATGAGGGAAATCGTGCACGTACAGGCCGGGCAGTGCGGTAACCAGGTGAGAAAGAAGAAGAGACGGCGCGCACTTCGCAAGCAAGGCCACAGCGCAATCGAATGGAATACAAAATTCTGCACGTTCACTGACCTTCTACGTTCGCTGGCTTGCTTTGAAAACGATTCTTGGCCTGCCAAGCAGGCTTGTCCTGAGTGCTGGCCCTGCCCGGCCGGCGTGGCGACGAATTATAGCACCGCGGCGCATAGTTTGCCCCTCTTGAGGCCCTGCTGCAGCCGCCAGGCCCAGTGTCAGAGTTGCGCGTGGAGCGCGCTCGCCAAACGTTCTAGCGCACTTTAGCCCCAGAGGGCCGCACAGGCCATGTGCCTACTTTTCACCAGTTTTGCGCCTCTTGCCCCGGTTGGAGACGCAATCACAAGCTTTCGCCCCCGGGCGCGACGGCGCTACTGCTCGCAACAAACGGCCTGCGCGCCGCCGTCCTGTTGCCGGCTGATAGGCAGAGTGCTGCGGGGATGACGCGGGGGCCCGTTCGTAAAAACTAGCGCTTCGGGCGCGCCCGTTGCCCGGGCGTGCTTTTCGAATCGGGTATTATTCGCAACAAGCTGCCCGTTAGGTTTTGTTGCACAATTATTTCGATCGTGGCAGGCCGCAAATTTCTGAATTATGCAGCCCTCTCCCTGCCACGTAGAGTGTCGAACACCTCTCGGAGCGGACACAACATGCCGCGGCATGCACACCTGGGTCTCTGCATAGCCCGCGCCGGTGTACCAGCCTCTCTCGTCTCCGCTTCTCTCACGCGCGGGGTTGACCCGGAGGAGAGACCGTTTGCATGCACACCCGCCGGACTCGAACAATGCCGCCTGTTCTTCGCACGAATGGGTGTGTTTTGTACTCGTACGAGTATGCCCTCCCTTTGTGCAAGTGATTTCTCGCTGCTGTTTATTTTTGAACGAGCCAGCCTCTCGAACGTTTTTTTCTCTCCGGCCATTCGGAGTGTACATGCCTACTCGTACGGCTACGAGTACGAGTACGTCGTACGTGTAGTGCCAGTCTGGTCGAAAAAATAATCACCGTTTCATGCTGACATCAGAGTTTAAACGCGGATAATATTTACCGCCGAAGTACGACTCGTACGTACTGGTAGCATTGCATAACTTTTGGACACACTAACTTGTTGGACACACTTCTCGACCAAGATGATGGAAATACAAAGGAAGCCCCGGTGTGACGCCCTTGGCCATTGCCTGATCGCCCCTGCACACTAAAACCAGTACAAAAGGTTCAACAGTTAGCCTTGACGTGCGGTAAATGACCGGTCACAACACTATCTCTGTTTACTTGTTCACCACTGTCCCGGGAAATAAGCACATTTTGCATATTAAATGTTTTTCAAAACGATGCTTATATTTCGGGACAGTGAATTGCGAGTACACCGTAATACGAGCGGAAAACTGCGGTTTTCGGTCGCTTGACTGACCGCCGCTTTTTCAAACTAAAACCAGTACGTACGTAAGAAAACGATTACATAAATACGTAAGGTACGTACAGCAGTACATAGCACCGAAAGAAGCCTTGGCAGGCCCACAAAGACCGTTTTTGTCGTCCCTCTCTGAAGTTGCTTCTCGAGGCATCACAAAAATTAAAGCTCGTTTTTCATTCGCGACCAAGAGATGTACCCGCAGCAGCAGCAGTGTTAACGGCCTTTAGTGTACTATTGAGTACAGAGTGACAGCATTCGTTGTTTTTTGCAAAAGCTGTCGTAGATTCAAGTGCTGGAAAGGCAGTCTGCTTCTTTTGGGTTGTTTTTTTCTGGTATGTAGCAAGTGACAGCTCCACTATCACCATGCGGCGCATTGTCCGGAAAATTAAAACCGTTTGAAAATCACTACCTGGTACTATTGATAGTACTCAAACGATCCTTATTTTTTCGGTCAATGTTTTCAAGACATTTCTCTACCAGCCGGACTACTGCTGTAGATTTACTGCGTCACTACGAGAACTTAAACGATCCTCATTTTTTCCGTCAAAGTTTTCAAGACATTTCCTCAACAGCAGGACGAGTTTTACTGCGTCAGGCTCTCCCGTCCACTATTCTTTCACGTTTTGACAACAGCAGGGGAGTGAGAGTCCACACACACACACATGCACACACACTGCACGTTGAACACGATCCGCGACATAGAGTTTTAAACTCAAAAATATACATTACCTGTGGTCCGTTCAGACCAAGCCGCGCTCATGATTTTTCAAGTGACACGACTTTGACGGGTATTCCTTTGGCACTACTGTCTGTAGTTCTATATTCCTTTCATATACGAGTACGACGTATCTCGTTTATTATCGTAGTTTTCCTTGCTCCTGCTGCCTCCTGTTCAATTTCGTCGTAATTCGGATCCGAGGTCCCAATACAGACTCTTGTCCCCCCTCCCCGCTACGATACGTGGCTTACAGCAGTTAGATCGCTAGCAGTCGTCTCCCCTAAATCCGTCAAGAACATGAAAATCGATTATTGTCGCTCGTCTTGGCGACAAAAAAATGTCAGGAGACACCAACTTTGAACTTTGCCTTGACATGCCTCGGCCGACCCTCAAACCACTCGTAGGTTTTAGTGCGAAACACTCGGCCCCGCACCCTTGACAGCTCACGTTTTGCCTTGCTTGACTTGACGTGTCTTATTAATGACATATTTGCTTGGCGATATACTCTCTCGATCTTCGCTCCAACCTCAACTTGATACATCTCTGACTGCTGCGACGTCTTCCGTGCCATGCATGGGTCGATCTTGACGGCGCGTTCTGGCGTTTAGCCTCTGTCCTACGTAGCCTAGTCGTATGATATGAATACGTGGTTGGAGGCTACTATTAATAGTACAGTAGTTCTTCTGTAAACTCCTCTACCCCTGCCCCTCCCGTTCACCGTGACCGAAACGTATTATTTTCCCTACCCGCAA
Source organism: Saccharina japonica (assembly GCA_008828725.1). NCBI lineage: Eukaryota > Phaeophyceae > Laminariales > Laminariaceae > Saccharina > Saccharina japonica. The sequence goes on from MEHQ01002450.1 coordinate 33,916, forward strand.
TTCTTCTTTTAATAGAGCTTCAGATCGGTTCCGGTGATTGGTGATTCCTCTTGTAACACGTGATCAAATCCCGACCTGTTCTTGCCGCCTTCTTGAGATTGCTCCACCTCCCGTGCCAATCTATTTCGGGGCACCCTAGTAAATAGTAAATAGGACCTACCGTACACATAAAAGCTATATATTTTATATTCACCTATTTTTACCGACAATATTCGGTCCTATTCACTACTATGCCCCCCTGAAATCTTAATAGCTGCTCACTGCATCAAAACCTAACCCTTTGCCACCATCCACCCCTCTGCTTTGTTTACTCAGATCGGTTCCAAGTTCTGGGAGGTCATCTCCGACGAGCACGGCATCGACCCCACCGGTAACTACCACGGCGACTCCGACCTCCAGCTGGAGCGCATCAGCTGCTACTTCAATGAAGCAACCGGCGGACGCTACGTGCCTCGCGCCATCCTTATGGATCTCGAGCCGGGAACCATGGACTCGGTGCGAGCGGGCCCGTTCGGGCAGCTGTTCCGCCCCGACAACTTTGTCTTCGGGCAGACCGGCGCGGGTAACAACTGGGCGAAGGGTCACTACACCGAGGGGGCCGAGCTGATCGATGCCGTGATGGACGTTGTACGCAAGGAGTCCGAGGCGTGTGATGCGCTTCAGGGTTTCCAGTTGACGCACTCCATGGGAGGCGGAACTGGTGCGGGTATGGGTACCCTGCTTATCTCCAAGGTGGGTTTTTTCTATTCGTACCTGATCTGGTTGTATATAGCTGAAGAGGTGATTCTGGTATTTAAGAGATTAGAACAGGTATTCACATGTTGAACAACATCGTTGATTCCCTCTTTCATGGTCTAGATGTTTCAGGGCTGATACATCGGTCGTTGATGATCTGTGTGATCTATAGCTCATGTTCCCGGGTCGGGGGCGAGGAATCTGCATGAACTTGCCCTTGTTTCCTGAGTTGGATCTGTCACATGCAGATCCTCCACAATCACTCACAAAAGGCAGGTGACGGAACGTAGATCATGCTATGCCCCGACATGTACTCGTAGAGTTATTGTGGTGAAAAGGTTTGCTTACTTCCTGGTTTCAGCTTGGGTGTGCTTTGACCGAAAGTGGTTCTGAATGTTTGTGCAGTTGGCCCGTCACTGATATTGTTTTATGTCGAAGAACCGAGTTTTGTCGCCGCCTGATGTGATGTTAAAGATTTGTGGTGACAGATGAGTTAAATTGTTTTAAATTCACTGCGTGTTCTGATTTTTATGTCCCCCCCTAACATATATATATATATTTATATATATAAAATATATTTTCGTGAGAGGCACTTGGTCTGGGGTTTCGTAAAGCATGATAATGGCTCGTGCTTTGCTTGTTCCAGCTCTTTGTTGAAATTGTAATGGTTTCTATACAGATGAGTTTGATGCGAGGCGTTCTTTCTGATGCAACATGAGATGTATCAGATACGTATTATATGATATTATGTTTTTGTTGCAATATATATTCGAAGGAAGTTGAGCTGGCATCTGTATTCCTCGTTTTGCTTCCGTCAAGATGTCTTGACGTTTATGTTTCAGTACAATCCGCTGCGAACTGAAAATCGTTCTATTTTTCCTCGTTTAAAGAGCCTTGAACGACGGAAGCATCTACGAGTAGGCTGTCGCAATGGTGTTATCCGCTTTTGTTGGCTGCAATTTGACGATCTTCATCGTTCCCCAATGACGACGGTTCAGCATACATACAAGTTCACGTACACGGGCGACGATTTATTCGGCGTCGCGAAGGCTAATGTTTTGTGGACTAAGGCTGTTTCCTATGCGGTTCGATTTTGAGCTTCATATTTGTATTTTTCGATCTCAAAAACGAAAGCACCGTCCTATGCAGTCCGATTATGCAAAATCTGACCGGAAATTTTTCGATTTGAGAATCCGATGACCCAAGTCGTCGGATTTTGGCCCAAAATCCGACGACTTGGGTCATCAGATTTTTAAATCGAAAAATGGCATGGTCTCTAAATTCAAGATGTTATCCACGCAGCAAGCAAGCAGCAGCAGCAGCACGATCGATGAGTTGGATGGTGACACAGCGACGTTGCTTCGCGCCCGACGCGCAGCCGACGATCGGTGGGCCTCTCCGTCGCCAAATTACAGTCGGCTGGCGCGGGCTCGGACCTAGAGACGAAGGGAAGCGCACTCGGCACGCGCCTCTCCGTACGCGTACTCGTAGACTTCACACAGCAGCAGCAGTAGTACACAGCAGTCAACGCTCGGATGCTTCGTTGTGTCAAAATACAAAATACCAAGACAGGTCGACTCGAGCGCACTCGGCGCGTCGCCGCCAGACCAGAGGCAGCCAGCGTGGCTTCGAACGCTTGGGTTCTATGCCCAGTACAGCGCACTCGGCGCGTCTCTTCGCGGCGCCAGACCACAACAACAACAGCAGTTGGTCTTGCCGTTTGCTCAAATATCTGCACGTATGATACAACAAATCCGTGTTTTCTCGCATAAGAAGACTGTTTCGATTTTCGAACCAGGCCACTGAAAAATCGATCAGACCATAATCTGAAGCTCAAAAATCGAACCGCATAGGAAACGGCCTAACGGCGGCTTTATACCACGTTCACCGCGCGGCGCAAATGAGGATACGGCGGCTGTAGTACCCTCCGTCTTGCCTGGCGCACGGCCGGGCTCATGCATGTCAACGCAGTAGGTATCCCTTTGCAGTGCTGGCTGCTGATCACGAGTGTAGTGTCATTGAAACCGCTTTGCTCCGATGGGATTAACCCGTATGCGGGGTAGTGCGGGTCGCCGGTATAGCGCCTGTATTGTTGGTTGACGCATTCCGGCACTGTAGAGGGACCATTCCTGCTGTGGGTGTCAAGACAACAATGTTGTTTGAGTATTACTTTTCAGAAGGCATCCACACAGACAAAGATGGAATGGGGACCGAGCCTCAGTTGCTTGGTGTGGGGGACGACATGATCTCCTCTGCTGTACGCAGTAGTGGTTGCGGACGGGCTGATTTCCCATGTTTTTGCTGTCGCCTTTTCTCTATCGGAGTATCCGGTGGGGAAAAGGCTACGAAAGCAGGGAAGATCCTTACGTCCGGCACGGCTCCTGCGCAGATCTCCTCATCCGTTAATACCCAGTAGCCGTGAACTTGGTCGTTCGAAAAGCATCCGAAAAGATGGACGGAAGACCGGGTGTTCACGCCGGCTAGGGTGGTTCGCGACGCGATCTTGTCTGCTGTAGTCATGGGCGTTCAGGTCTTCCTCTGTCGTATCGTATCAGCCTGTTCTCGGTTGGATTTTCCCCGGCAGTGAAGAGGCTATTACAGCAGTGACGGGCTTGACGCTCGCGACCATTACTAAAGCGGATATGATCATGTCGCCCGTCACCCCAGTCGGCAATAACCCGGTCGTCTACGAGACAAACAAAAAGAGGACGAAAGGATCGGGTCTCAGCCGGCTGGTGCTGTCGAGATGGTGCTCTCTGCTGTAGTTATGGTCGCGGATGTGGGCGTCTGCCCTGTTGTCATAGCCTCTTCTCTGTCGGAGAGTATATCTGGCTCTGAAAAGGCTACTACAGCAGAGACGATCTTGGCTTCACCGCTGCCGGTACGGTTGCAGGAAATATGTCATCCATCCAATAGATCAAGTCTTGAGCAGTCTCTTTCTGTCCGACTGCTGTTGCAAGGATCTTTTCAACCAACGACCAAAATCATGTCGCAAAAGGCAAACTTTATATTTACAATCTATCACATCTCTCACGTTGGTTGACAAACGTTTCGATTTTGTGCGATCCTAAGACCGGTATTTGGATCTTGTGTCGTGCTCGTACGGTTTGAAGATCGCCTTCACCCACTGACTGCTGGACCTTTTTCTTTTTTTTTCATGGTGCTTTATTTCTTGTCCATGTCAGGTGCGCGAGGAGTACCCGGACCGGATCATGTCGACGTACTCGGTGATCCCGTCCCCCAAGGTGTCCGACACCGTGGTGGAGCCCTACAACGCCACCCTCTCCGTCCACCAACTCGTCGAGAACGCCGACCAGTGCTTCACGCTCGACAACGAGGCCCTCTACGACATCTGCTTCCGCACGCTCAAGCTCACCACCCCGACGTACGGCGACCTTAACCACCTCGTGTCCGCCGCGATCTGCGGGACCACGTGCTCTCTCCGGTTCCCCGGGCAGCTGAACTGCGACCTGCGCAAGCTGGCCGTGAACATGGTGCCCTTCCCTCGGCTCCACTTCTTCATGATCGGGTTCGCGCCTTTGACGTCCCGTGGGTCTCAGTCGTACCGCGCCCTGACGGTGCCCGAGCTGACCCAGCAGTGCTTCGACTCGAAGAACATGATGTGCGCCGCGGACCCCCGACACGGTCGGTACCTCACCTGCGCCGTCATGTTCCGTGGCCGCATGTCGACCAAGGAGGTGGACGAGCAGGTGAGACGCGGGAGAAATGGTTTTTGAGCTTCGCTAGTAGTTTTTGTGTTTGGTAGGGTTGATATATATACCAGGTACCACCACCGTGTATATTTTTTATTGAAAAAATAATGTTTTGATAGGTTTAGGTGCCCTCACCGCATTCGGCGGCGGAAAATCCTCGAAAATCTGCCCTTTGGGAGGCATGTGCTTCTGTTGTATGCGATTTTCTTGGGCGCACACTTGTTGTGGAGCGTACGGCACTGATGTCGTTCGCTCTTATATAGGTATCATCGACAGAAGTTAGACAAGCGCGATGAATGATGGGTAACCTTCCTATTCGTTGATCTGCTTAAGTTTTGGCTTTTCAGTCGTCAACACAGCCTGGTTCCGTCTTCGCCTTTGGCGGGGATAACCACTCGCAATATTTTGAGTCCGAAGTCTTCCAACACAGCCATTTTCACGCTATCTCTTTGCTGAATTACCCACCCCCAAACAATTATTTCTCTCGTTTTTGTTGTTTCCGAACAGATGCTAACTGTAGTCAACAAGAACTCGTCGTACTTCGTGGAGTGGATCCCCAACAACGTCAAGGCGTCAATCTGTGACGTACCTCCCAAGGGCCTCAAGATGTCGACGACTTTCGTGGGCAACACGACCGCCATCCAGGAGGTCTGGAAGCGCGTCGCCGAGCAGTTCACGGCTATGTTCCGCCGGAAGGCTTTCCTCCACTGGTGAGTCGATTTTTTTTTTGTATGGTCTTCATGGTTATAGTCATTATGCTTCGTCACTTTTTTTTTCACCACGTACACAATTTTGCTCCATGAGAAGTGTCAAGAGTAGCTGTAGCCGTTGCATTTTTTCATTATTTCGTATACTCGTATCGCACGTGTAAGCGAGTTTTTTTTTTTTTTTGTTCTTTGATAGCTTTTGTTCGCTTTAGACCCGCACTATCTGCCTACGTAAACATCCTATGGCCTGGTACGGTAATGCCCTGCATCCTAGACACCATGTTTGCGCCCGCCGGCGCACCGGCCAGTTTAATGTCTTGAAGTGGCAAGAGATGTACATCGTTTAAAAAATATATCCATATATGTGGGCGCAGTTTCTTAACCTCTTTTTTCCGACTTGTTCTGTTTCGATCAGGTACACCGGCGAGGGTATGGACGAGATGGAGTTCACGGAGGCGGAGTCGAACATGAACGACCTCGTGTCCGAGTACCAGCAGTACCAGGACGCCACCGCCGAGGACGATGCCGACTTCGACGAGGACGAGGAGCTCGACGACGGGATGTAAAACCCATAATCCGAACCTAACGTAACTCGCCCGTTGATTTATCATAGTGTATGTGGGCCGTCTTGAAAAAAAAAAACTCTGGTTAATAAATACCTAATAAATACCTACCGGTATCGCATAAAGTAAAACCTAAAAAAAAATGTAGTGGAGTAGTAATTGGCGGGATTGCACATTAACGGTTGCGTTTTTGCGTTTTTATCTTCTAAAAGCTTACCGGCTGGAACAACGAGCACCAGCAACCGGCACATAGTGTGTCGCGTTGTTTTTAAGGACTTCGCGGCCGGGTGCTTTAATCCGCCTGCTGCTGTATTTGGCTTCTGCCTTGGCTGCATGGCTCGGACAATCGTCGGTTATAGGTTGCTGTCTCGGACGTGGGTGCGGTCGGTATCAGTGCTTGGCTGTCGGTTATTGTTGAACTCGACGGCAACGTTGTTGGGAGGGGGAGTTCCTAGGAACTTTTTCGCCTGCCATGAGCGGGTTTGATCCAAAAGTACGCACGTGCGTCGATGTTCGGCGAAAGGGTGTGCGCCGGTTGAAATGTTGCGGTCTGCCCGCAGCTAACAGATTTGAGAGGGTTGGTAATTTGTTGATAACATGTGCCTGCCTGGAACTCGTTCGGCTTTAATACTTTCGTAGGACGCTCGCTCTAGGCAAGCTTCGCCAGCTGGTCGTGTTAGCGCTTGTTGTTCCTTCGCCCTATTTATAAGCTTCGGCAACGGCTTGACGGCAGGGTGCTTCGTAAAAAATCGTATTTGAGGTTTTTGATTGCTGCTTTGGTGCGCAGAGGCGTAATTTTTACCTTGCCGTAGCTGTGAGGCTTTCTTGAGGCGGGCGGTAGGGGGGCTGTTCGAAGGTTCTTAGCGGGTACGTCGTTGTTGACGGTAAAACAGGCGACGAGAGTTGACGGTGTTTTGCTACACAGGGCGACGGTGTCGGGGTTTCGAAATGGCCATCGAAGGAGGCGTAGCTTTCGCGTGTTGTCTTCTCCACATTGCAGGCACGTTTGAGTTTTTCGAGAGACGTACGGCATTTTTCGACGCGGGGTGATTTGGTTCCGAGAGAAAATTGAAAGCGGGCCTATTATGGGCGTGTTGTCGTTTTTGTTGACGAAAAACTTGTTCGGTTGCTGAACTCTTTTGTCGGAAGTTCTTTGAATATGGATGGGTTTTTGCGTTTTTGACTGCATGCCCGTCCATTGTTTTCCGAGTCGGAGGTTGGTATTTGATCAACCCCTGGCTTTCTTGTTCCTTCTTTGGTTGCTGAAAAAGGGCGGCTTGATCGTGGCGTTTGAGGCCCAGGGGGTATTGCGACGTTGTGAGTGACCTCGCCCTTCGATTTGAAACCGTCACTGGTATTTTAGTGGCTTTTGCAGTACGCGTAGGGAAAAGTTTGATCCCATCGAATCGACGGCGATGAAATGAAATCCGTTTTGTTCTCCCGAGTTGTCTTTTGTCTTGCCTTAGCTTCGTTCGAGTTTGGAAGTTTTTGTCGAGGGTACGAGTAGCACGTTGTCGGTATCTTGTGTTGAGGTTTTGGCGACCTAAACAGTAGATCAGGGGCAGGAGGGGTGGGGATTGGTGGGGTAGGCTGCCTGGGCAAGTGGCGGTGGACCCTTGTTTTTGATTGGCCGGATGTCTGGTTAACTTGTAAATGGCGTTTTTTTGTAACGCTCGTAACACCCTTTTTTGTGCCGGTACGTATCATATGTGATACGAGAGAGAGATTGAGCCCGCTGTATGTACTTTCCTTAATTTGTGTCTACCCGTAAAATAGATGGTTGCCTTTTTTGTTAGCTTTTGTCCGGATGTGCTTCCAGGATTGCTTGGGGTGGTGGTGATTTGAGTTAGCGATGCTAGGATTGTTCTAAGAAGCAGTCTTTGGGCAAAAAATACAACCAAAAATAAAAAATACCAAAAAATAAACCAGAATAAACCTGCACGATGAAAACGTACCAGGTACGTATGATATGATATGTACGAGCTCCGGTAAATACACCCGGACAAACAAGCTCTTGTATCGTGAAAAAAGTGTTCGCCTTACCTGCTTTTCCCCTCCTTTTTGAGCTACTCGTACATAAAATGGATTGCAACGATTTTGCCTCTAATGGCGCTGTTGATGAGGTGCTCTTTTTTTTTTCTCCTCAGGTCGGCTTGATTTTCAAACGCAATTCGAAAAAGCGAACGTAAGGTTTTAGCAGTCTTCAAATATCAGGTTAACCCATTCAGAACTGAAAAACTTACCCCACACTATTTTTAAGTATTTTGTCCTCCAAATTAGTGGGACCAGTTCATTCGGGGTTAATTCATATCCCGATGTTTTACTACGGCACTTTCGTTGCGCGTTGTGTCCATACATAATGATATAATGATATCTCTGAATCCACTACATAGAGTACATACCTATCATACTGCAGTATTCCCTAGGGCGATTAGCCCTTGAGTTTCATCAAACGGAAACGATTTTCGCGTTTAGAATTTTCAAGATGTTATGATGCGATCTACAAGTAGCAGCGACGGGGATGGAAATACCGGTTCGAGGTGAAGCGAAGTTCGGCTCCCCTTAACCATGTTCAATCGATTGGCGAAGAACAACAGAGGCGATGTTCGCTAGCCACCACTTTTTTTTATGAGTATTCCCCATATTACTGGGGTTTCTGTCGGCTCACTGAAACCACTATATATATGCGGTCCATTCAGAAGCTCACGAACCTATCACGTATATACGCATTCACTTGTTTTTCCTACGAGTAAAAAATAACGGTTGCCGCAGCCCACGCGACGCGCGCAGCGGAAATCGACAGCGGTTGACGCGCAACGGAGTGCCCCACCCCAAATAAATTTGAAAATTCCGGTTTATGCGATGCTTTGTGCGTTCAGCTATATCATCATAATAGGCGAACCCACTCAAATAAGCACCTATCGTACATACTCTAATACTACGAGTAAGTATAATATGTAGCACAAGCAAGCGCTCGTGCAGTAAGACTTAGTTGGTACGAGCATCGTGCACCAATCACCAATATATTGCGCACAGAGATCACCCATCATTATGTTTACTGCTTGTAAAACAAAAATGTGGGTTCTATATAACAGTACTTCGTTTAAGTCTAATATAATGGTAAAGGCTTCTGTCACCCAACGACATTGATTAATTGATTCACGGGTCCCTCGGGGCTTCACCGATAGCCAATTGGCGGCAGGGCAGGGCAGGGCAGGGCAGGGCAGGGCAGGCAGTAAACAGCCCGAAACAAATAATAATGACGATGCTTAATTAGCGACACGAAGCAGCCCTGCCTGGCTGCTGGGTGGGGCAGGGGACGTGCCCGAATGGCACAGTGTTGTACGGTGCTTTACGACGGCAGTATCATTAATTCGCAGGTCTGTTCAAGCCGGGTCGGATCAAATCTCGCGGGTCAGATCGGGTCTACAGTAGTAAGGTAAGACGGGTGGCCCGACCCTATCTGTGAGGGTTTGATAACCTCGCGACCACAGACCCGACCCGAGACCCGCCCCGCCCGATAATGGTGTGAAAAAAAAAAATCTGACCCAACCCACAACCCGATGTTTGGGTCATGACCCGACGCATGGTGAACCCTCTGATACGTATGGTCTTCTACGAATTGTGTCAGCTTTTTCATTCTAAATGGAATTAATATTGCCCTATATATTGATTGTCGGAAGGCCATTGAAATGATCATAATACAATTAGTACGTAGGCATTATTCGTATTCGGGCCGCTATGTTTGCCGTCGCTGCCGCCGCAGAATTCACACCGCGGAGAGCACGGCCAGCGTCCTGGTTAACAAATACACCCCCCTCTCTCTGGGGGTGCCCACGCATCGTACGAGCTGCCTATCTATGATATAACACCAATTTATTGGCATATCTCGGGGTGCCTTGGTGCCTGTATTAATCCCCACTCGATGCATCTCTCTCTGTCGCCTGACTATACGACGTATAGTAGAATCGGGTATCAGATGTCTCAGATATATACCAACCCTTCGAAGGAACATATACTACTGCTCCTGTACTACTGCACCAGTACTACAATAGATCTTGAGATCGGAGCGATAATAGATAAAATAGCACGACCAGACCGATCTTTTTCAGATCTTACCAACAGCCCCGAGAGATGGATTGGCTGAGTTTGATGAAACGAACAGCCCCGGAACCCTTTCAGATCTCAAGATCGGGCTTTTCGTTTTGTCGCTCACCGGTATAAACAGCACGGCAGCACGGCAGAGGTCCGTTGATAGTACTTCTGACTGTTGTATTACGGAGGGCCATACGTATAGTATCATAGATAGGACCAAATACTGTTATTAATAGTAAAAATAGGTAAATATATATGTGTTTGTGTATACCGTAGGTCCTTTTTACTACGACTATGTATGGTCCCCCGTAATAATTAATGGTATTTTTTTATAAAAATGTAGCAAAAAATACGTCAGCTACGATTGCTGTACAGCAGCACAGCAGCAGCAGCAAGCAGTAGTTCGGTGCAAAAATCGTGCTTGCAGATGATATATAATTGTCATCGCTTGGTGGTATTGTTATGGTACTGCTGGGATACGATGCAATACTGAGATTGTGCAACCTTCCTTCCCTCCCATCCACCATGATGCAAGCCTGTCGACAAAATGTCATGTCCAGCTAAATTAAACCTATTAATAGGAGGAACGTAATCAAAATAGATGTGCGTGTTTCGTCGTATACCACCAATAATAGATACCTGGTACCAGGTATATTATAGCAGCCTGCGTAACAACAGTCAGCAGTAGTTGGTGTAGTAGTGATGCTCGCGGTATGGTGGAAGGCTCGAGGTATGATGGGAGGGATGCACGAATTATCGTTGCTGGCTTGGAATCACAGCCTCTCTTCAGTTTAGGAAACCTCTCGCTTTAAAGTGATCCTCTGACGATGTGAGACACAAAGGGTAGAGCTGGGAAAAGAAAGAGCTGGGAAGAGAGAGAGTGACAAGTGTGGGCTTTGCTTCGAGACACCAAAGCCCTTTTGCTGTGTCCCTAACAGCCCGCTAGACGGGTAGCTATAATAGTCTAAGGAACTTTCCTATAGTGCTTAGCGATTCTACTCAGTTATCGTCTATCCTGTCCAAGGGGTAATACCAATCCTGTAGTATTCTATATTCTAAAAGCCGATTCTACGAGTTCTCTCGTCTTTAAGGAATATTCTGATGCTCAAAACATCCCTACGAGCTAACGAAAGCCTCGATGCTACTGCCTGTCTATCTGATCTACCAAGAAAGCTGTACACGATAATACTTTCAGGATGGCACAAGGCTTTGGACCTATACGGTTTTCTCACAAAAAATCCATAGCCCTAGAGTACCTCATCACATTAGCCCACCCTGAATGGGCGTATATGCGGACCACACGATTTTCGATGGATGATAACGGAAAGTTCATCCCAAAATACCGAGAAAGGGGGGTCGAAGCTTCGGCTATTCGAAACAACAAAATTAGGCTATAGGTTTGCCCATACCTCGTATAGTGAGGCCTACGAATCACGGAGAAGGCCATCGACATAAGAAGCGACCGCTGAGGGAGGGGTCAAAACCAAAGCAGGAGAAAACAGGGGCCGAGCTGGTGAGCAGCGGTGTCAGCACCGGTGGGTCAGGGGTGCCGAATGTGGTTGTCACCATGTAGACCTCCTCGTAGCTGCGGAGGGGCCAGTCCGACTCGTCGGTGTGTAGAACGGGTCGGCGTCGTTGTCGGCAATGTTCGTCACGAGGGGGTTGTGGGGCGAACCGTGGGCGCGGGCGTGGGTGCCGGAGCCGTGTGAGCGTGACTGGTGTGCTGGGGGGGTATGGCGAAGAAGTGTGTCTGACGTGCCCGCCGGAGGAGGTGGCGTGGAAGCGTGATCCGTTTACCGTGGGCATCTTATCCGTGGCTAGCACCTCGAATGCCACCCACATCTCCACTACCGGGGTGAACGGGTCAGGGGTGGTCATGAGGCGTCCGGGGTATATAGGGTCGGCATCAGCGAAGGGTATTTCCGGCTCACGACGCCGCGTGCGACTTCGATGACCAATGCCGTCGCTGGGCTTGAAGATCCAATCCGTTTCCCTGCACAATGGAGACACGCTGTCTGAATGCGCGGAGAAACTGGCAGAACTCGGTTTGGTCGGGCAAACCGAATGTGTGAAGCTGTTCGAATGCACGCTCCTGATCTCCATCGTCGAAGTGGGCCGTAAGAAAACTCAAGCGCTTCTTGTAGGCTGACGGGCCAGAGTTTGTCATTAGCGAGTTCCCGTCGTACTCTAGACAAATATCTCGTCGATAAGGCCGGGGCAGAGGGGATGCCACAACCTGGGGGGCGGAGAGAGCCTTTCGGTAGCACTTCTGGACGGGAGCATCCCCTGCCGCGACCCAGGGGGGCCTGTCGAAAGACTGTTTCTCGGAATCGTCGCACATGACGAGAATGTCCCCGAGGACCAAGGTGGAGCTCGCAAAACACTGGTCTAGGCTGGTAGCGACGTCGACGTTCATCGGGAACGGGAACCGTGGGAGCGAGTCGACCATCATTGCGCAAGGCGTCCTGCCGACGACGCCAAAGGTAGTGATGCTCGAGGTATGGTGGAAGGGATGCAGGAATTATCGTTGCTGGCTTGGAATCACAGCTTCTCTTCAGTTTAGGAGACATCTTGTTTTAAAGTAAAGTGATCCTCTGGCGACGAGAGATAAAAGGGTAGAGCTGGGAAAAGATAGAGGACTGGGAAGAGTGACAAGGGTGGGCCTTGCTTCGAGATAGCAAAGTACTTTTTTCTCTCACTAGTATCCCGCAAGACGGGTAGCTATAAGAGCCTAGGGAACATTCCTATGGTGTGCTTAGTTATTCCCCAGTTATTGTCTATCGTGTCCAAGGGGTGATACCAATCCTGTGGTATTCTAAAAGCTGATTTTGCGGGTTCTCTATTCTGGTGTTAAGAGCATTCGTACGGGCTTACGAAGCCTTGATGCTACTGCCTACCTGATCTACCAAGGAAACTTCAGCACACGATAATGATTTCAGGATGGCACAAGGCTTTAGACCTATACGACGTACGTACGGTTACACAACCATTCTATAGCTCTAGAACACCTCATCACGTTGGGCTACAACTACTATGACGGGGGACCATAGTAAATAGGACCACATGTTGTTTTTAAAAATAGGAAAAATATAGTTTTTTTTTGGGTATGCCGTAGGTCCTACTTACTCTATATGGCCCCCCGTAATAACACTCGCGGTAGCAGCGAGGTCATATACACTCACTCGCAGAAAAATCGGGGAACAATGCGTTCAATTAATGTGAGGACGTTACCTACTGAGCTACAGGGGGGGGTAAATTATCGATCAACTTTACCCAGCCCAGGGTAATCCTTGTAACATTGTTGCCATATGGAGGGGAATTCGTTACTTCTGACGGAACACCCAGCGAGTGTTACTCAGGGAGGGGAATGCGATGTTACGGGGGTTTGGGGGTGGGCTATTCTCGTTAAATTCAAGCTGTTACAGTACCGGTTTTTGATATTATCATGAAATTCAAGCTATTTGTAGTAGTACCGGCTTTATTGGTTCCAATTATAAACCTTCTTGCAGAAAACGGGGTGTCACCCAATGGAAGTACGGCGTATTAATTTTATTATTTTGCAAGGGGTCCGCCGTTACGACTAATCGCCAAGTCCAGCGTCCACGCCGCCCGTGGTGAGTAGCTCCTCTGAGCTTGTTTTCCGCGCGTGATCGTGGTCAGTTCTCGCCAATACATTCGTAACGGAAGAGCTTCGACCGGCGACGAGAAGAGGAGTGTCTGTGGGCCAGCGGTGTCTGCCCCTAGTATGGAGTGGGCAGACGAGGTGACGGCAAGCAACGAGAGGGGGTTGCTACAGTACGCGACAGCAGTCGATAAAAATCCCATCTTCGGCTGAGCCTCGCGGCATATTGTGATGTCAACGTTGAGCATAGATAGGTTCTTAAAAAACATTCGACAGGGTATAGGGTGGCGTTCCTCGCTGTGATAAAACATGCTTTTTCATAGTAGTAGTAGCTGTAAATTCTTACATATTATGTACAATACAAACAAAACTCGGCCTGAAATCTGAAATTGTCAACTTCCAGATTCTTAACAACATGTCGTGTACTGTAGATACTGCCCCCCGTTCTCGTTGTTACATACATACATTATTTTTGTCCTTTTGGTCACATTTATGTAGGGTGGAACTTATACCCGGGACAATATACGCATGCGGCGGTTGGGTCGAGAACCTGGCATCCACATAGAGTAGAGTCCAGAGAGACCAGTCGTCGACGCCAATACAGTAGACGACTACGACGGCCATGCATGAGTATCGAGTACCCCCCACCCTTCATGCGACTCGCCGAACACCTCACGGCGCTTCGCGCTTGGTGCTAGCAATGTCTGCCTGGTCGGTGAAAACCCGACATGCTCCGTCCCGGCATTGTAGGGATGCGAGGGTCTATGGTCATACGACTACTACGGCCATGCATGAAATGAAGTACACCCCCCCCCCACGGCACACACAGAGAGCAACAAAAAATGGTCCACGTTTTGTTGTCGCACTGCTACCACTACTGTAGACCGATTGGTTATTATCAGTAGTATTGCTGTTATGCTTGCCATCGGACAATGTTGTGTAGCATGAACTAGCTTCAACACTGACCACTCATAAGCACTCCGAAAAAAAAAAGAAAACCACGGGAACGAAATGAGCCATAAGCACAAAATCTTAACACCTTTCTGTAACTTTTTTATATTAGTGTCCTTGCCATCGTCAATGAGCCGTAAGCAAAAAATACAACTCCTGTCTGTAACTGTTGTTGTTACTACTATCCTGGCCATGCTCACCAATGTGTACATAGCATGAGCTTCAACACTGATCACTCATAAGCACTCCGATGTAATAAGAAAACCACGGAAACAAAACGAGCCATAAGCACAAAATCTAACTCCCTTCCTGCACCCACTTCCGGATTCATTTGAGCTTTTTTTTTATCTACTCCATTTTTGCTGCCCTTACTCCTTTCTTCGCCTGCATGTTTTTCTTGCGTGTACCACCCTACAACAATATGCAAGCATGAGCTTCTTCGCTGATCACTCAAGAAACATTCCATCCCCCAAAAATAGTAAAACCAAGCAAAGCGAAACCAAAATAGTTAACATGAAGAAATAAATTCGGTTACACCCCTTGGCGATTTTTGGCGACGACGTCGAACATGTACTGGCACTCCAGCAAGCCGTCTTCGGGTAGGTCTGTGCAGTGCACCCCGTTCGTTTCCTTTGTTCAGACAACAACAAACAAACACAGAAAAAATGTATGGAGGCGGTAAAAATATCACAAAAACAAAAGGGGGGGGGGGTGTCACAAGAAATGAATGGGAGGGAAATACGTAAAAAGCATTACGTAGGAAAAGGGCGCGAAATAGCAAAAATATATGGATGTCACCCTTTATTCAGATTTTATTTGGTGAAACGTCGGTGAGGAGTCGCCTGAAAAAGGAGGCGTTTTATCTTCAATGAAGGAGACGCATGCTACGATATAGAGGTCGTACGTACGTCGCCACTTTTTTGTTTTTGGCTGAAAATTGTTTTCTGAATGATAGAGGGCTCCTTCCTTAACCCATTCAGAACCGAAAAACAATATCCCACACTAATTCCAAGTGTTTTGTCCCCGAATACGTGGGACCAGTTCTTAAGGGGTTAACCCCAAAACCGTCGGACTTTCTTTCATTCTTGTAATTTGCAAGCATTTGTTTAGTATTATATGGTGTACGTACGATTTTTCTTTGTTTTTCCTCCAAAATCAGTTTTTTTTACTTACTATTAGTATGGAGATCCTCAAGTGAGGAACTTCAGAAAAAAACGGTGCACCTTTCCCTTAAGGTAGCATGCGTCAAGAAAGGTTTGATACGATTAATAATAGTGCGATTTAATCGCCTTTTGTTTTTGGTATCGCGATAAATCATCGATGAAAAATGGATATCGCGTATCGCGATTAAATCGCGATATCCGGGCACAAAACGGCCGGTGCTCTACGTATGATAGCGAGGCAACCGTCCCGAAAAAAGAAGGTATTCGACATCGGCGGAATTGTTTTTTTTCAACACTAGGATATTTTGGCTGGATTGAAAGATGACTGCTCCATTTCGTCGGAGATGTGGTATGATTAGGGTAGACGAAATAGGAAACAAAAATCTTGTTAACGATACTCCTGCATAGTGTTTCACAGTATCGTGATCGCGGGAGATATTTTCGAGATCTCGATTAATTTTACGTCGCGATTTCATCGCGATTATATCGTGATCGCAAAACGCGATTCCATACAACACTGTATGGAAAGAAAGGTACCATACTCGTAGAACGATCCAGATAAATAACTCCATAAAAAAAAGGAACATATTATTAGAAATCGCGAACCGATATGATAATAATCTGCAGTTTGTTGTCGTAGAGAGAATTCGGCGTTAAGGTTCATGCTCTTTGACTGAGTACGTGCGTAGCTCACTTTCGCGGCAGCAACTGGCGTTGTTTGGTTGATCGCGTTTGTGGGAATACCAAGTGGATACCGCACGGGACGGTGCTGGTAGACTGGTAGAACATGAGAACCACCATTTTTTCGGCGAGTGAAGTCTACAAGTCTAGCCCCGCCGCTCTTCCGGAGAAATAATCGACCGTGAAAGTCACCCCAGAGATGTACTTAGTACGCTATCTTGGTACGTGTTATTATTATTATTTATTTATTTGCATCTCTTCTGTTGATTTCACCCTACTGTAATATGATATCTATACACGTACTTCTTTCTCCAGCCTCCTCGAATTTTATAACTCAGACCCGGAGTTACATGTGTGTAGCAGGCGTTTATTTATTCGAGGGCCTGTGTATGTACCGCCGTACGTAGTACAGCAGCATGGACGAGTCGCAAAAACAGATGAATTCAGCCCCCACCTGGTGCACTCCTAGTAGAGCCCTGATGCTGTCGGGGTACAGCGCCCTGGCTATCTCCGGGTCCGCAGGGCCGCACGTCTCCCTGAACTCCTCCACGACGTTGTCCCCTCCCTACTTGGAATTTGGGGGAGGGGGGTTCACAATCATCGCAGTAAACAAAACGTGGTCATGTAATGTATACGCGTCTTCCGGCCTGTTTTGCAACTTTTTTTTTAAAATAATTTTATCCGGCCCGTAGAGGCAAATGCATGCACTCTGTGTAGGTAGGGCATGGGTGAGTTAAGTTATAAATGACTTTAATTACTCCTTGTGTGGAGCAATGTATTGGGTTTCTTTTTACTATTAATATACGATATACCAACTTGCTATCGTACGAATTCATATATTAAGACGTATGCAAGTCCGCCTCACAAGCGGTTCTAGGTAGGATGCAGCTCACCCTTCATGCGACTCGCCCAACACCTCACGGCACTTTGCGCTCGGTGCAAGCAATGTCTGCCTGGTTGGTGAAAACCCAACGTGCTCCCTCCCGGCATTGCAGGGATGCGAGCGTCTATGGTCCTACAACTACGGCCATGCACGACACGCGGCTAATGAGTACACCCCCCCTCCCGACGATACAGGAAACAAACTAACCAATACATTCGACGCTGTCATCCATATCCAAGAAGGTTCGCCTCACGAGCGGTTCTTAGAATATTGAAGCTCTCACCCTCACTCACGTTTCTCTTCCTTCGTGCTTGGCGCAAGCGATCAAAAATGCCTTCCTGGTCAGCGAAAACCCGACGTTGCTTCGTCCCGGCATTGTATACGAATAGCGATGCGAGGGTCTACAGAAGGTCTACGGTTTATAAACGACTACGGCCATGCGTGGCAATGAGAGTATACACTTATTTAAGGCGTTTTTGTGATGTCAAAGCACCTTTAGAACGGCCACCCACGTTTTTCGGCAAACAAAACACTTGGAATTAGTGTACTAAAAAGGACTGCACCTGTGAAAACAAAGGTTGACACACCCGTCGTACAGATCATCTACAGGTAGATCATATACAGATAGATAATCTACAGATATACCAGGTATCATCTACAAATATATCATCTACATATAGATCATCTACAGATAGATCATCTACAGATAGATCATCTAGATTATCCATAGATCCTAACCTTCCGTTATGACAAGCTGTGCAGGATCTGTGCATACAAATTTGTTGATAGTACAGGTTCAAGAACCCAGGAAACATGTGCCAGATTCATGCGGATCAAGATTTTACAGCTCCGACCCGGCAGAATGAAAGCTACTGCAGATCATACATATCATACAGATCATACAAATCATACATATCATGCAGGTCATACAGGTCACACAGATCGAACAGATCATACAGATCATACACATCATACACATCATGAAGTGGGAACCGATGACCTGTTTACCGAGGTTTAAGAAGATTTTCTGTGGGAACCGATGATCTGTTTGACGAGGTTTAGGAAGATTTACAGTATTATTAGAATTTCATTTGCCATCTGACAAGAATATGTGTAAAGCGATGAGTGTCCACAATCAAAAACATGATAAACAATAACAGAAAATCCCCCAGACCACCAAAAGCACAAGCGTGGAGCGATGTTGCCAACAACCAAAAACCACTAAAAAAAAACTAGATGCACCTCCCTGTTCTCTTTAGCCCTACCGCCTCCATCCGCAAGGACCAAGTCCTCCTCCCCAAAGCACTCCCGAAGAAGCATTATCTGACGAACCGATTTTTGGGGGGCTGGTCCCACTTTCACCTCGATTCGAAGGGCGACGGAGGGGCCGGACTTGAGGTGCCGCACTGCTTCTCCATGGCAGGACAGGACACCCCTGTAAGGTAGTAGCAGCTCCTCCGCTGCGATCTCTCCGAGCCAGATCATCTGAAGGTCCGCCACCTGCGTATCATTTCGGTTGATTTTGAAAGGTGCCACCTATTGAGCTTCGTACGCAGTAGTAGTGGTCCCTCAATAGTGCAGTAGTGGTCCCTCTATAGTGCCGTAGTGGTCCCTCTATAGTGCAGTAGTGGTCCCTCTATAGTGCGGTAGTGGCCCCTCTATAGTGCGGTAGTGGTCCCTCTATAGTTCAGTAGCGGTCCCTTTATAGTGCAGTAATGGTCCCTCTATAAGTGCAATAGTGGTCCCTCTATAGTGCCGGTATGCATGAGCCAGCCAACAATACCGGCACTATTTCGGCAACCGGCACTATATACTCCGCACGCTACCACACCCCGGTTAATCCCATCGGTGCCAATAAGCGATTTCGCAGGCACTATAGCGATCAACAGGCACTACTACTCAACAGGCACTATTGAGGGACCGCTGAAATGTGTATCAGGGTAAAGCATCGATCGAGTACTACCTTAAGTACCGGTAGTATTGTTATTGTTATAATTATTCCATGCGCCATCTGACAATGTGCAGCTCTTATTCCAATCATATTATACCATACACATAGATACATACACACACATACATACATACATACATACATACATACATACATACATACATACATACATACATACATACATGTATAAAAGGGTACCTGGTAACTATTACAGACTCCAGTGACTTAAAAACATGAAAGGTGGTGTGATACGAGTATCTATCACATACCAGGTATATATTCAGGGTCGGGGGATTACTAAGTAAATAGGTATGTATGCAGTTAATATATGCAAATTAATATAAGCCGAAAACAGTAAGGGTAGGGGTGGATTTATTAATTAATTGGCGACTTGGACTTTTAATAGTGATTATAATAGGGATTAAGAAAATTCGAAAGAAAAGGGAAACGATATCGTTGGAATCATGTGGATGGCTGGGTGGAACCCGAGGTTACCACGAGTCGGTGGGAAAAGGTGATACACAGATATCTAATCGAAGTGACATACGAAGTATATACCTGCAGGAGATATTTCCGTTTCGTGACATCAAAAATAGCTTGGGACCCCCCCCATCATAGAATCCCACATATTCCTCAGGTTCCCCCTCGGGGAGACAGAAAAAAAAACTCGCCGCAACTCGCCGCAGTCTCCGTTTATAGAACAATCGTAGTTACCCAAACTGTGCAGCTATCAGGCATTCATCAGTACGGCTATGTCCAACAGCCGCCCTAACCGTGGCAAACTGTGATGCTAATACGGGGGACCATAGTAAATGCTAGTAAATAGGACCTACGGCACACACAAAAATCTATATATTTACCTATTTTTGCTAACAACATTTGGTTCTGTTTACTATGGTCCCCCGTAAGAGTGTCTGATGATGATGATGATGATGTTCTCATTATGTAGCTCATTTTCCCGGAAACCTCGCTCGTGGTCACAAAACAGACTTACGCGAAAAAAACAAAACGTTTCGATGGAAGAAAACAAGCACCAAGTAATTGGTGCTGCACCAGTGTCGCAAGGCAACGATACCAACGAGCCGCAGTACGCCATCCCGTAGCACTTTGTAATGCCGTACACAGCCCACAATCATCCAACAACATAAATATTCTTGATTTGACACTACGCGTATACGTAATCGTGCCACAGTATATATCACGCCAAAAATAAAAGTGC
This sequence comes from Saccharina japonica, assembly GCA_008828725.1. Lineage (NCBI taxonomy): Eukaryota > Phaeophyceae > Laminariales > Laminariaceae > Saccharina > Saccharina japonica. Next base: position 54,199 of record MEHQ01002450.1, read on the forward strand.
TAAAACCCAGCACGAGTACGATAGATAACCAAACAGCTGCCTCCCGGCTGTGAACACGCCAAAACCTAACCAAACTCCGAAAACATAACTCCTACATCTTCCTGGTAATCAACATAACGCCGTCGTAACTAGGGCACTGCCCGGCGAATCACACGATAATCGGTGACGTGAAATAGGGTAGGAACAAGACTACCGCACATTATGTAACATCCATGCTATTACCTGTATACTTCGTATGCTGCCGTATATCATTTGCTTAGTCTATTACCCGTCGTTTCCTTGTCTCTCTAGCGAATGCCATTTCAACCTCAACCTGACTTGTAGACTGTATACCCCCCACACCCAAACATGCCTTCCATATATGTTGAGATCCAATGTCGCTCCACAAACCCCAGATTTCCTACGCCAATCTTACACCTTTACGTAGACCTTTGGAGATCCCCCCACCCAAACATGCCTTCCATACATGTTGAGAGTCAATGCCGCTCCACCATCCCCAGATTTCCTACGTCAAATCTTGCACCTGTAGACCTTTGGAGCTACACTTACATTTTTGGGATAAGCTGCTTGGGGTGGGACTAGGAAAACTTCTACAGTAGTAAAATGGTTAACGCCTTATAGGCTCACTTGAAACCTGGAGCCCCCCCCCCCCGCTTGGTCACAAGAGAAAAATACCGCTACCAACCCACCGTCTCGAACTAAACGTGCGGCCTAAACAACCATGCGCAAGGGGTCTATACGTACACATAACACATGTCCAAGTTTCGACCATCACGATACACACGAGTCCCCGGAAGCCCCCAAGTTTTGGCCGCCCTATTCGGTGTCCCCGTTGCGCAAACGCCTCATGAGCATGCTCACCTGAAACCCCCGTTTGGCTACGAAAGAAAGGACCGCTCCGAGCCCCCCGTCCCGGACAGCATGTGGCCTGACCACGCACAGGGTACATGCCTTCGTGGCGGCGGCGGTGGAGATGGAGGTGGAGGTGCTCGCAACGTCCTTGGCATCACCGCGCGGGGCTGAGGACATCCCTCCCCCGTCCTGGAAAACCCACCGGGCGTGCTCCGCCGCCTGGCGGGGTGGTGCAGAGTGGATTGTGTTTTTCGGCCATTTTTTTGTTGTTGTTTCATTCAATACATACTACATACCACTCTATCGTACGCGCGATCGAAGTATCACACACAGCTAGCTAGCAAAGATGAGTTTCGACGAAATCCTCGATCTCAAAGCTGTTTTTTTTCGTTTTTTTTAATAACTTACTCTCTCCCCTCGCTATATACTACGAGCCATTCCACGTATTAGAACCCATATATATATATATATGTTTTAGGACCCTAACGTTTCTTTTCTCTCTTCGGAATCCAACAAAGGGTCCAACACATTGTCCGATATTTCGGTCCTTCCTACCACGCTGTCCTGCAATGGGAAGCATAACTTGAACACCATTATTTATGAGAAATCGAAACGTCCCTTACATTTCCGAACAATAGTTGGTGGTGACTCTCACCTCGGCAGGCGTGTTGGACGCGAAAACCCCCCTCTCTCCGTGCCTCTGCCGGAGGCGATCAATAACGCCTAGCAGGCTTACAAACCCCCTTTGCTGGCCGTCTACCATTACCTCCAATGCCACCATTGAGCCGTACACATAACACATGTCCAAGTTTCGACCATCACGATACACACGAGTCCCCGGAAGCCCCCAAGTTTTGGCCGCCCTATTCGGTGTCCCCGTTGCGCAAACGCCTCATGAGCATGCTCACCTGAAACCCCCGTTTGGCTACGAAAGAAAGGACCGCTCCGAGCCCCCCGTCCCGGACAGCATGTGGCCTGACCACGCACAGGGTACATGCCTTCGTGGCGGCGGCGGTGGAGATGGAGGTGGAGGTGCTCGCAACGTCCTTGGCATCACCGCGCGGGGCTGAGGACATCCCTCCCCCGTCCTGGAAAACCCACCGGGCGTGCTCCGCCGCCTGGCGGGGTGGTGCAGAGTGGATTGTGTTTTTCGGCCATTTTTTTGTTGTTGTTTCATTCAATACATACTACATACCACTCTATCGTACGCGCGATCGAAGTATCACACACAGCTAGCTAGCAAAGATGAGTTTCGACGAAATCCTCGATCTCAAAGCTGTTTTTTTTCGTTTTTTTTAATAACTTACTCTCTCCCCTCGCTATATACTACGAGCCATTCCACGTATTAGAACCCATATATATATATATATGTTTTAGGACCCTAACGTTTCTTTTCTCTCTTCGGAATCCAACAAAGGGTCCAACACATTGTCCGATATTTCGGTCCTTCCTACCACGCTGTCCTGCAATGGGAAGCATAACTTGAACACCATTATTTATGAGAAATCGAAACGTCCCTTACATTTCCGAACAATAGTTGGTGGTGACTCTCACCTCGGCAGGCGTGTTGGACGCGAAAACCCCCCTCTAAAAAAAAAAAACAGCTGTGAGCTCGAGGATTTCGTCGAAGCTCATCTTTGCTAGCTGAGTGTAATACTTCGATCGCGCGTATACAATATCAAAGAAAGGTCTTTGCACAAGCGTTGATGGGCCAAAACTAATATACCGGTATACCAGGTACCAAGTAACCAGAGAATAAATAAGACTGTCAACGGTCAACCGACCGTCAACAACCAACGGTCCACCGACAACCAATGGTCAACAGACAACCAACGGTCAACGGACAACCAATGGTCAACGGACAAGTCAAGTTTTTGCTTCCACACCTTTTCAGAGGTAAGCTTTCCCGTGGCGATGTCGATCTCCGCGCGGCCGTCCTTGACGAAAGACATCTCATAGTGCTCGTTCATGCAGTTAAACTCCGGGGGAAAGCCTTCCTGCATGTCTACCAACACAGCGGCTCCCGCGAACGTTAACTGTCGGTGGGGACATACCGGAAACACGCGCGCGGGGGGCGGGGGGGTTGCAAATCGTTCGAAGGCATTTTGAGACGGGAATGGTAGGCATCGTATGTATCTTACACAGCGGGAATAAGGGCCGGAGGGAGGGTAAAGGGAGTTCGTAAAAAAATCGTAGGCGTGTTGAGATATGAGGTGTTACACATCGCATGTCTCTTAAAGTGGAAAAAAAAGGGGGGGGGGTACTCATTTGTTGCTTGCCTTATTAATAGTCATTTGACCGTTGATCACGCATCCCGTTCTAGACGGAGCACCGTTCCTACTCCTAATAGAGATACCTCCAACGTTTGGGCGCTCATTACGTTGTTTCCATATATTACAAATACACTTTTTGCTAATCCTATCCCCTTTCTGTTTCGCCGCCTTTGGCCGAGGGGCAGTATAAGCCGCACGTCATGCATGGCAGTAATCGTATGGCCATAGACCCTCGCATCCTTACAATGCCGGGACGGGGCGCGTCGGGTTTTCATCGACCAGGCAGACATTGCTTGCACCAAGCGTGAAGCGCCTTGAGGCCTTCGACGAGTCGCGTGAAGGGTGAGCTGCATCCTACTGAGAAGCGCTTGTGAGGCGGAATTTCCAGCATAAGGGTGACAGCGTCGAATAAATTGATGTTTTTTCTGGTGTGGCCACTTCCAGGGACAAGCACTGAGTATACTATGCAACTACCTCGTGGGTGCCTTCCCATATACCAGGTACACATTACGTAATACTATCATTCCCCTTGTGCGGAGTTAAGGTTCTTCACCCCGCACACATCCTCTAACTCGAACGCCAGCCGTGGTGACCGCCAAAAATAACAAACGGTACCCTGGTTGTCTATCACGCAGTGAGAGGAGTGTTTTACAGCGTCGTCGCCAACCAACGCCAACCCAATCTATATATTCGTAGACGAGGGGGGGGGGGTAAGGGTAAGAAAGGGCGACGAAAACAGCTTTTTTTAACAATATTTGTAGCCCAAGACAATCAATTACGAACGAATTTGAGTTTCTATTTTCGACCGCGCCTAAAATGAGGGACCCCTTTCGAAATCGCTGTAACATGTATCTACTCTCGCCCGCGTCGAACACCCGAAAACTTCGTTCCTTATCACCATCATACGCCACCACCACTACTACTACTACTACTACTTCTACTACTACTACTACTACTGCTGCTGCTACTACTATTACTACTACTACTACTACTACTACTACTACTACTACTACTACTACTACTACTACTACTACTACTACTACTACTACTACTACTACTACTACTACTACCACTACCACTACCACTACTACTGCTACTACAACCACTGTCCATTTTGCACCAATGCACACAAATCGATGACAGATGCAAAGTTCTGTGGTCACGGAAGGTGAGACAGAGAAAGCCGAAAAATCATCGCTGAATGAAATTGAGGTGAGCAAACAAAAAACGCCAACTACAGTAGGTCGTGAGCTATCTGCACGACATCGTGTGGGGATATGTTCTTCGCTTCTCGCCTGAGGGAGCGCATCTTCCAGAGACGCGAGGCCCGGCACGCGCTTCCTCCCTTCCAAGCGGAACATTTTGGCGTTGGCTATCACCGCCGAGAAACCCCCCCCCTTCTGCTCCTCCCCCCCGTCTCGTTCGCTCTTCCCCTGAATTGCCGCGATTATCTACAAAAAAAAACAAAAAAGGGCGGCGGGGGGTGTTAACACAACAAAATGGCGTGGTTTTCGCAACAAGTTCGGGATGGTGTTTGAGGTGGGTATGGGCGGAGGGGGGGGGTAGAGGTGGGGGAGAGGGTGGGAGTAGGGGTGGGGGCGCTTTCTCGTTGTCGTGCACGGCCGTAGTCGTGTGACCATAGACCCTCTCATTCCTACAAATGCCGGGACGGAAGGAGCACGTTGGGTTATCTGTGACCAGACAGACATTGATTGCTTACACCGAGCGCGAAACGAGACGTCAAGGTGTTTGGCGAGTCGCATGAAGGGTGAGCTGCATCCTGCTGCTATGCATCGCGTGTGAGGCGCGCGTTTCGGTACCTTGTTCGTACTTTATTGCATATGGGTGACAGCGTCGAATTACTTGATACGTTTTCCGGTGCGACCACTTCCAGAGACAGCAGCGGGAATATGTACGTAACTACCTCGTGGGTGCCTGGCCATAACACACTGCATGATACAGCCATTCCCCTTGCGCGGAGTTGGTTCTGCACCCCGAACAAATATGACCTAACTCGATCACCAGCCATGGTGACCGCCAAGAAAGAAAAACGTGGTGGTGTTTGTGATGGTGATGGTGATGGTGTTGGTGTTGGTATTGGTGCTGGTGTTGGTCGTGGCATGGTCTTTGTGTTGGTGTTGGTGTTTGTGATGATGGTGACTGTGTGAGTGGTGCTGGTGTTGTTGTTGTTGTTGTTGTTGGTGGTGGTGGTGGTGTTGGTGGTGATGGTGGTAGGGGTGGGGCTGGTGGTTTTAGTTGTGTTGGTGTTGGTGTTGGTGTTGGTGGTGGTGGTGGTGCGGGGTGTTGGTGGTGGTGGTGGTGGTGGTGGTGGTGGTGGGTGGTGGTGGTGGTGGTGGTGGTGGTGGTGGTGGTGGCGATGGTGGTGGTAGTGGTGGTGGCGGTGGCGGTGGCGTTGGTGGGAGTGGTGATTGTGGTGGTAGCTTACGGCTACGAACGCGTCCTGAAAGTGGGCACCGTAGGGGTGGCGGCGAAGCTCTGCACTTACTTGTTCTGTTTCGGCGATCACTCTTACTTTCCAGCTCAACTCGAATTATCTGTTCGGCTCGACGGCCTTCCGAACAATCGTGGCCGCAGGTCTCACAAGTGTCTCCCATCCCCCCCCCCCCCCGGTACATGCATGCCCTTGGTTGGTTTTATTCACGCTCAGGATTCGGCCTTCCCCGTTTTCGTTATATGCATTGCTTCATCATCCCTTTTGTTTTTCAGCTCATCTCGACAGGCCTCGATTGCTTTCACCGTCTCGACTCACGTTTTCGCAAGGGGGACGAATATAGCCTCACCGGAGCTCGGACTCTCGAACGAACTTCCGACATCAGCGATTGATGCATGCTACTATGATACACGAGGGTAAGGGATGCACCGATTGTTGCTAAGGCTCCTCTCCTCACGAAGCACACATGAATGCTTCACCCAGAAACCCGAACTCGACAAGGACCGCACTCTTAACCCGACGACAACACTCCGATGCACTACTACGGGAGACCATACGAGTCAAATACGTAGGACCAGGTATTGTTAGTAAAAGTAGGTAAATTGGTAGGTTTTTGTATGTACCGTAGGTCCTATTTACTAGTATTTACTATGCCCCCCCCCCAATAGGGATAGATCACACCAAAATATCGGTATATGGTCATACGACTACGGCCGTGCACGACATGAGTACACCCCCCCCCCAATAGGGATAGATCACACCAAAATATCGCAGAACGCGAAATGAGATTCGAAAGTTAAGCCCCCGCTCCCACCAGCCATATACCGCTCTCGTCGGAAATATAAGGACCGTTTGATACACATAATAATGCCTAAAATGGCCTTATATTTTCGCTCAGAGTGCTAAGGTTTTTGGGGCCCGGAAGTACTCCCGCTTACATGTTTTCATACCACTGTGTCCCTATATATAAGAACCGTTTGGTTACCTATTTATATCAAAAATCGGTCCTTGTATTTACGGACAGAGTGGTAATAGTGAGTGGTAGGCAACAAGTCGTCATATTGGTTCGACACCGCAGCCCCTGCTCACTGCACTGGCCACTAAACACTTCGATGCCTTCTGCAAAAAAACACTCAACCGGTACCGCCCACTCGCAAAGTTTTCGTCCCTTTTTGTTTGTTTTTTATTTTTGTGTTTTGTGTTTTGTGTTTTTTTGTTTGTTTGTGTTTGTTTGTGTTTTATTGTGTTTTATTGTGTTTTTTGTGTTTTTTGTGTTTTTTGTGTTTTTGTTTTGTGTGTTTTGTGTTTTTTATTTGGGAAACTAGTGTTTTGCGACAAGGGTGGACGTGTGTCTCCCCGTATCATACCTCGCCAATGCTGCCCATAGCGCTGGAGAGAACCATCACGAACGCCCTGGTTCGGAGAGACTCGAGGTACTTTCGAGTCCCCTCGTCGGCGTAGTCGACGATGCTCAGCTCGCGAGACAACCTTTTTTTGTTTGTTTGTGTGTGTTTGCGTAGGCATAAGTCACAGGAGGAGATAAGTCACAAGGAGAGATAAGTCACAGGAGGAGATACGTCACAGGAGGAGATAAGTCACAGGAATAAATAAGTCACAGGAGGAGATAAGTCACAGGCGGAGATAAGTCACACGAGGAGACAAGTCACATGGCGAAATAAGTCACAGGAGGAGCTAAAGTCACAGAAGGAGATAAGCCACAGGCGGAGATAAGTCACGAACGGGAATAAGTCACAGGCGGAGATAAGTCACAGAAGGAAATAAGTCAAGGGAAGAAATATGTCACAGGCGAACGTAAGTCACAGAAGGAAATAAGTCACAGGAGGAGATAAGTCACAGGAGGAGATAAGTCACAGCACACAGGCGGAGGCAAGTCACAGGAGGAGATAAACCACACGACGAAATAAGTCACAGGAGGATGTGAAGTGGATGGCTGTGGAGAGACGATAATGGAAGGGAATGGAATACGCTGGGACGTTGCCGAGCTCGGAAGCAAGCTTCTCTTCAATATTGGGAGACCCCTTGTATTATATTAACCTCTGATGATGATTTAGATGGAGCTGGATGACGAGGGCCAGATAGAGAAGTGAAGCCAAGCCGGGTGGGGGGGGGAGAGGTGAGAGTCTGCCTGAGAGCAGGCTCTCTTACTCGACCGGCTTAACGGGAGATTACAGTATATCCCTGCTCTCAACCCGTTAATCGGATAGCTACAGCAGCCCATGGAACTTTCCTATGGTGTTTAGCCATTCTGAAGAAACATCTATTATGTCCAAGGGATAATACCAGATCCTATCCAAGGGGTAATACCGTTCCTATGTTATTCTAAGCGGTAATCCTACGAGTTATCGCGTCCATAGGAATATTCTAGTGCTTAGAACCTTCCTATGGACTTATAAAGCCTCTGTGCTACTGCCTATCTGATGTACCCAAGGAAACTTCTGTATGCGAGAACAATCTTAGCGCCACTAGGCTTTTCACCTGTATGATATTATGTCAGCCATTATATAGCCGTAAGGACACCACATCACATTAGCCCACCCTGAATAGTCGTATATGCAGACCACACGATGGTCAATGGATGATAACAAAGTTCATCCCAACAGACCGAGAGAGGGGGGTCGAAGATGCGGCTATTCAAAACAATAAAAAATGAGGCTATAGATTCTCCCACACCTCGTAGTGAGGCCTAAGCATCACGGCACACATTCTTAGCGCCACTAGGCTTTTCACCTGTATGATTATCTATCAACCATTCTATAGCCCTAAGGACACCACATCACATTATCCCACCCTGAATAGTCGTATATGCAGACCACACGATGGTCAATGGATGATAACAAAGTTAATCCCAATAGACCGAGAGATGGGGGTCGAAGATGCGGCTATTCAAAACAACAAACATGAGGCTATATATTTCCCCACACCTCGTAGTGAGGCCTAAGCATCACGGACAATCTTAGCGCCACTAGGCTTTTCACCTGTATGATTATCTATCAACCATTCTATAGCCCTAAGGACACCACATCACAAGGATACACGCACGTAACAGGAGGAGATACGCCGCAATATAGGATAAGCCACAGGAAGATACACTTGATCGAGCTGTCCCTTGTAAGCAACGCCATGAAAGCTTCTCGCGTGAAAATGTTTACGTACGGTACGGCGGCAGTGAGTGGTAGTTGAGAAAGCGGCGTGCAGGAGGTGGACTTGAGAGGTAGACGAATGACGAAGACAATATGAAGGTGATGCAGGTTATAAGCATGGCACATCACGGCTCATGACCCGGCAAGCGGTTCGGGCCAGGAAGCTTTTGAAATATCACGGGTCGGGTCGGGTCGGGTCGGGTCGGTTCGGGTCGGGTCACCCTTCTCGACTCGACCCGACCTAGCACGCGAAGTTTGACCCGACCCGTGGACACCCCAAGTTTTAAACTTTTAACTGTTTAGCTATTTGTGCGTCGTTAAGTTGTTGCCGTATTTCGTATATAATTTACGTTTAATCTTAGTAGTCTTCTTCGCTTTCTGTCCCTTCGTTCTTTTGTCGTGAGCGAAGTGAGACACGAAAAAGAAAGAGGGAGGTATACAGGCTTTTGTACTCCATAACCTATTTCGGCAGATATCACAACGGTACTACGAATTACTACCGTTTTTTTTCGCAAATATAACGGAACCCTACCCGCAATAACCTTGTGGCACGCGCGACCGAATTATCACACGCGAAGCTTTGCAAAAGTGAGCTTTCGCCGAAATCCTCGACCTCACAGACGATTTAAAAAAAAATTATGTTATGATTCCATTTACCACTTGACGATGTGTAGCGCTTGTTCCAATCATGTGTTCCACCCACATATACGTACAGTAAAAGGAATCCAGCATCCAATGCCTTCAGATACGCAAGACGCTATCAATATTCAAGACATGGAACTAGTAGTTTTCACCTATGTATATATATACGAGGCTCACTCACGGTGTTATTAAAACAAATGGAGCGATCACAAAAAAAAAAACGGATGAACGTGTCGCCCATATCGTGTCCCTCTTGTTGACTTAGTATTCATTAGTACGTACTAATATGTAAGTATACATATATATTATATATATATATATATGTATACGCGGTATCGTTTGTATGGACGGGTAGATAACGTGTATCACACAGGGGAAGGTGAAGGTTTTCTTACACAACGACGGTGCTTCCGATGAACAGGTCGTTCGCTGCCAGGTCTTTGATGAGGGTCTTCGACAGAAATATCTTGCCCGTTTTGGCGTTCGTCTAAACAAATACAACGGGGGGGCGGGGCGGGGCGCGGACGGGGGGGGGGGGGAGGGGGTATGTAACATACGGGATGGTCTACAATACCCTCGTAGGTGCACGAAGATTCAACGAACACGGGTCGGGTCGGGTTGGGTCGGATCGGGTCAGGTCAGGAAATCTTCAAAGTCGCACGCGTGGGGTCGGGGTCGAGGTTAGGTGACCTCGACCCTGCCTCACCCGCAAGGCCTAACTTGAACCGTGAACAGCCCTGCAATTAACACTTAGCCCTGTTTACGACTTGGCCAAGCTTCCACGAAGTGGTTGTCAAATAAACTTGAACTCTACTAAAGCCCTAACCCCACCCCACCCCTGCTCCGTAACCCGTGTATACTGCACTGTACAGAGGCGCATATTTTGCTCTAACTCCAAGTAAGTTGTCCCCACATCGGTACTGAAAGACCAACATGTTAATGACAAATACACACCTAAGCCTCTCCCTGGTACTATTACGGGCAAGGGCCATAGTAAATAGAACCTACGGTGCACACATAAACCTATACCTTTACCTGTTTTCGCGTACGGCATTTGGTCCTATTTACTATAGTCCACCGTTATAGTAACCCCGACGACCCCTTGCCTGGCGGAGGAATTTCTCGGAAAAAGGAGCTGTGTGGTGAGGAGCTTTTGCGTGCACTACGAGTATACACCCACCATTTGTTTTGTCCAAGCTATATAAGCTGGGTCACGTTGTAAACAGCACCGAGCCGCGCGTGTTCACGACTTGGCCAATCAGCTTCGACAAAATGGTCGAGACATACTAACCCTAACCCTAACCCTAACCCTTGACCCTTTACGACCCTATATAGCCCGAACCCTAACCCTATACGAGTCGTCGCTCTACCACGTGGCACGCAAGATAAACACCCCCCCCCCTCCCCCATCCTGGCATGAGTTTTCGCAGGGCGGGCTTCTCCTGACCAAAGGGGGATGTATTCACCCATCACCCACGATACTGATGGCTTCGGAAATATCTCGTCGACGAGATATTTCCATGCACGCATTCTCTTGGCGTTTGCACTCTTCTCCTTGTTGTGCCTCAGAAAATCAGCGAGGGGATTCGACCGAGGTGGTGTGTTTTGTCTTATCACCCCGGGTGATAGTATACGGTTCAAGGCAACCCTCTGCCCATAATAACCGCGACGGCCTGGGGACGCGTTCTCGGAATGGAGAGCTGCTGCTGTAACGGGGAGTTTGTGTGCTCTTCGTGTGATGTCAATCATTTTTTTGTTGAAACTGGGGGCCAAGTTGGTACACGTTGTATGCACCCCCTTGCGGGAAGACGGGGCAGAGTTCAGCCTACCGGTTATATATATATATATATATATATCGTGTACGGCTCTGCTGCACTACGTATGTAGTATACTGTCATTTTTTCGCGACAAACAGTAGTAGTAGCCTCCCTGCCGTAAGTATATCGCCATGGGTCAGATTGTACCAGGTACATACAGTAGCTATCACGATGAAGACGTAAGTAGTACGTAGACACGATGGTGGTGGATGAACTCAATAATGCATCGGACACACCATCGATTCCTACTTCATGATCTACATACAGTGGACATTTCAAGGTAAATCTATTTCAGACCTTTCATGATTTACTGCTGTCGTGCGTCGGATGGGGCCCGTATATACAGCAGTCGGCATGATCTGCGCACGTGTAGAGCCTGACGTACTGCTGTAGCGTGTGTTTCCTGGGTTCGACTGTACCATGCAGACCCTGCACGACCTTTCAATGACGGCAGGCGAGGAACTAGACGATCTATCTGTAGACAGATAGATCATCATCTGTCCGAGGTGTGTGTCCGAGTAGGAGGCCGCGGTTTGACCCCTTAACTGACCGCCCGCCCTGCTACACTGAAAGTATGTACTGCTATACCAGGTAGCATTCCGTTACCTGGTATTACTACTCGTACGAGTACGATGCCAAACGAGACCTTCAGGACATATCGGCCGAAGCGCATGTCAGATATGTGTGCGCAAACATCCATCCAGGCGAAGTGTTGCTACTGCTGTGCGCACAGTAGCACCTCTGGTACGTTACGAATGCGGGCGAAGTATCGTACGTAAACATCCTACCTGGTATGTACGTACGAGTACGGGTGTCGTAAACGCGAACACCATTCTGCACTAAGTGTGCGAGCATACATATCACGGGGGGTGAAGTCGTTGTCAACAGGAAGTATCGCTCACAGCAACAGCAGCAGCAGCAGCAGCAACAACAACAACAACAACAACAACAACAACAACAACAACAACAACCAATGCCTCGGAGGTCTCGGCGACCCACTCGGGAAGCAACCCTATCTTCCCATCAAACTCTAACCAGCAACGAGGTGAGCCTACTCTCGGGAGTGGCCCGAGAGGAGGACGATATGCTGAAACACTCAGCAGTCACTCACCATCTGCAGCTTTCCACTGGGAAAGCACGTCAGCACGAAGGTCTTCAGCAAGCCCGCCACGGGGTCGAAATACTCCGCCTTGAACCCAACAGGCCGCGCGAAGGCCGGACCGGCCGCCTGCATTTTTCCGTCGTTGTTGTCACCGAGTATACCTATACCCCTTCTCCGTCCAGTACTCGTGTGTACGAGCGTATATCCCCCGGGGTTTCCGCAGCAGCAGCAGCAGCAGCTGTTAGTAGCACGTACCAGGTAGACTTAAATCCCGATATGCAGTTCAGCGCCCTCGTACAAGTCTAGGCTCGTCGTACAGCGAGCCGGCGGCAAAGTAGACGTACCAGTGTGGATACGTAGCGCGTCTCTCTCTCTCTCTCTCTCTCTCTCGCTCTCTGTGTGTGTCTTTCTCTCTTGGCTTTCGTTCAGAAGGTTTCGAGTGGTCCTCACCGCATTCGAACGGCGATCGATGCGTCCCTTGCTGGGCGGATGGCGCTACGTACGAGTAAGATGGTACCAGGTGTCGTGACCGTGACATGACATCATGTGCACATACACTTATACGAACATCCATTCCCGCGAACCGCGAAGGTCGCGACAAAAGATACGTCTACCAAAATGCGGCGGAATACAAACCAGAAAAAAAATAACGGCCGGTTTCTATGGATATCACCAGGTGGGGAGTAAACTTCCATGGTTTGTCGTTCCAGATTTTTTTGTTATTTGATCCCGCCGCCCGCCGCCGCCGCCGCCGCCGCGTGCCTTTGCTTTTCGCCGGAGGAAAGGCCAACGCCTTTCGCAAAGCGAGGTTATGCCATGGGGATGCCTTTAATATCACCTTTGGTAGGTTTTATTTATAATCGAGCTAACCGGCGTGATCCATCTGTCGGGGATCTCACCAGAGAGAAAAACTGGTACGTAGGAGAGGGGGGGGGGGTGTTGTTTCATGATTTAGGAAGATATTTCGATTTCACATTTCACGCGTTGCCGTCACCGCCACCGTCAAGGCTTCTTGTGTTCGGACCTTGTTCTCTGGTTCCCACACCATCAAACGCACACATCCACCGAAACCTTGGGGGTCCTTCTCTGATTGCGAGCAGAACGGCCACACTCACTGTCAGCCTTGTCGAGGGGAAGGGAGACGGACGACTCGGAACGAACCCGGGGTCCTCCTGTGTCAGAGCGAGATGACCGACCGCCGACGAAGCCGGACGCTGGCAAGCGCGAGCCTGGTCCGCGATGGGTAAGCATATTGCACACCTCGGACAGACAGCAGATCGCTGACCCCCACTGCATGACCTAGATCTTTCAAAAGGGCAGATACTGTAGATTCTTCATCGGTACGATCTGTGCTGCTGCTGCTGCCGTAGCTCATCATCATGTTGCCGGGTGGGAGCCGTATAATATTGCGCATCATCATGATCAAGCACCATACATACTCGTACATGTTTCCTGGGTTGGACCTGCCCGTACTATACGGCGTGTACTCGTACTTACAGAAATCCTGCATAGCAACATGATCCTGTACAACAACATACCTCAACGATAGGTTAGGATCTATCAATGGATACGGGGCAGATACGGCAGTAAATACATCGTGATTTGTCCTACGTGTGGAGATTTGTCTGCCATCACATATGCTCCGTCCCGGCATTGTAGGGATGCGAAGGCCTATGGTCATACGACTACGGCCATGCATGAAAATGAAGTAACCCCCCTCTCCCCCAACGTCATGCTGTGTTGGTGAAAACCCACGTGCTCTGTCCCGGCATTGTAGGGATGCGAGGGTCTATGGTCATACGACTACGGCCGTGCACGACATGAGTACACCCCCCCCCCCCCCTCGCCCGCCACCGCCCACCGCCAACCGCACGTTTCGGTCGGTTTTTTTCCAAGTGGCCTTAACCCATTCAGAACTGAAAAAAAATGTTCCACACTAATTCCAAGTAATTTGTCCCCAAATTCGTGGGACCAGTTCTTAAGGGGTTATAACCCGTTTTTTGCGCTGCACTGTACGTAACTCTAAATCTGACTCTAATTCCGAGTGTTTTTGTCCTCCCACAATGGAAAGTGAGTGCAGGCCTAATGGGGTTAAGCCACGGAGGCCCAGCGCCACCATCCACTCCGAGGACCACCACCACCACCACCACCAATCGTATACTGCAGCGGCGGCGTCTCGCACGAGGCTGCTAACGAACATCCGCCTACAAGAACGGCTTCAAGACAAGTCGGACCCCGCGCTAGACGCGGCTGCTCTACAAGACCGGCTGATGAGGACGATGAAGCTCGACCTGGGCGGGCCACTGCCTCGGGCCGTCATGGTGCTCGATGGGGGTGGGGGGGGTGCGGGGGGCGGCGAAGAGAGGTGTTGGACGCGAAGACCCAAGAGGTGAGAATCGCCAACTATTTTATTGTGGTCTCGTTTTTTTCTCTTGATCTCTCACATCAACCTTCTTATCCACAATGGCCGCATAATAAGCGCCTTTTCAAGCTGTTAATACCAGATACGATGTCTTTTCTTCTTCTTCACACGTGATCTTCACAGACAGTTCGGTGTCGCCTCTGCCATCTCTCTGCATAGATAGAGAGACAGAGCCTCGCCACACGTACAACTATTTCATAGCTGGCTACGACAAGTACTTTAGTTGGCTACGGCAAGCACTACAAGTACATACAGTCTATTGCGTGCGGTACTGTTTGCGGTACTGTTTGCGGTAATGTTTGCGGTAATGTTTGCGGTAATGTTTGCGGTAATTTTTGCGGTAATGTTTGCGGTAACGTTTGCGGTAATGTTCGCGGTGATGTTCGCGGCAATGTGTGTAGTAATGTTTGCGGTACTTTTTGCGGTAAGGTTTGCGGTAATGTTTTTTTTCGGATCTGACTGGCTCATTTGTGGCTTCTGTGAAGTGATGACCGAGTAGGGACGATGATAGAAGGGAATGGAGATACGCTTGTTCGTTGCTTGAGCTTGAAAGCGAGCTTCTTCGATATGGAAAGACCTCTTGTTATTATTATTTAACCTCTGATGATGACTGGAAGATGAGGGGAAAGATGAGAAGTGGAGGGGGCTG
>MEHQ01002450.1:88893-151190 GCA_008828725.1 Saccharina japonica
CAAAAACAACTCCGCCCCCCCCCACCCCTCCCCTGCCCTTCTCCTCCGTCCCTCTCCCCCTTCTCTTCCCTCGTCCCCCACCCTGTGCTGGCGGCCCGCTGTGCTCAGTGCCTGGAGGCATTCGAAGGGTTCAACATCTACGAAGTGCACCTGTGTCCAGTTTGCCGTCAGGGGTACCAGAGCGTAGATCCCTCCCACTACAGCGGTACTTGACCCGGCTGTGAGTCTGGCTGACTAAAAGTCCTCGCCGACTAGTTGTTAGTTGACTAGGTATAGCTGACTATAAGTCGTCGACTGGTCATTAGTTGGCTAGGTATAGCTGACTATCAAGTCACCGACTAGTGTTTAGTTGGCTAGGTATAGCTGACTTTAAGTCGTCGACTAGTTAATAGTTGGCTAAGTAGTTGGCTGCCGACTAGTTGTTTGTTGGATAGGACTAGCTGACTATAAATCGTCGGCTAGTTAACAGTTGAATAAGTAGTTGGCCGCCGACTAGTTGTTAGTTGGCTAGGTATAGCTGAATTTAAGTCGCGGACTAGTTAATAGTTAGTTAGATGGTTGGCTGCCGACTAGTTGTTAGTTGGCTAAGTATAGCTGACTATAAGTCGACGACTAGTTAATAGTTGGCTAGTTAGTTGGCTGCCGACTAGTTGTTAGTTGGATAGGTATACTCGTATTTGACTATAAGTCGCCGACTGTTAGTTGTCTATATGTGACAGTTAGTTGCGAATCAGAGCGTGGATCCCTCCCACTACAGTTATAACCCCTTTGGGTAGGGCTGGTGTGAGTTTGGCTGACTAAATATCACCGACTAAGCTATTAGTTGGCTGAATATAAGTCGCCGACGAGATAATAGTTGCTAATAGGTATGATAGTTAGTTGCATACCAGGGCGTGGATCCCCCCCGCTCCAGTTATAACTCCTTTCGGTAGGGCTGGTGTGAGTTAGGCTGACCCTAAGTCAACGACTAGATATTAGTTGGCTGGGTATAGCTGACTATATGTCGCCGACTATGGTAGTTGTTAGTCGCCTAGGCATGACAGATAGTTGCGTACCAGAGCGTGCATCCGATATATCACCCCCTTTGGGCAGGGCTGTGAGCTGCCCGACTACAAAAATCGCCCCCGACTAGTCACTAGCTGGCTAGGTATGCCAGTTTTGTCGCCAGGGGTAACCAAAAACATATCCCCCCTCCCGCTACAGTTGAGACCCCTGTGGGACTTACCCCCATCGATGGTGGTACGTACGTACGTGAGTAAATCGAAGCAGCGCGTGAATTTAGGACTCAGGGTGTCGACAGGAACTTTTTCGTAGACACGAGAGCCCGTGGGGGAATGTCGCGGGCCCGACACTATCATACTGGGTATAGTGTGGTTGGTAGGGCTGTAAGAAATAAGTTGGCTGGACTTTCACCATTACTTATTAGTTGGTTTGGCGGAGTAGGCCAACTACCCTTAAAACGTAGGAGCAATATCATACCACCTTATAAGGCTGGTGGCTTATTCGCTGACCTCCTCACACGTCGAGGGCGGCTCAATATCTCAACCCGGAACATCTACTTCGAAGAAAGTTTATTCGCCCAGCACGTTAGTCTTAAAAAATAAAATTACTAGTGAAAGGATCATACTACAGTGGGATACCCCGGTTTAAGAGCACCTCAAGATAATAGCATTCACGATTTAAGAGCGGTTAAAAATCGGCATGTCCCGCGTATACTGAAAAGCTTCCCGGTACATATTGTCCACTACAGATAAGAGCAGTGTGTGGTTGCTCGTACCTGGTATATATTGCCGAGTA
Source organism: Saccharina japonica (assembly GCA_008828725.1). Taxonomy (NCBI): domain Eukaryota; class Phaeophyceae; order Laminariales; family Laminariaceae; genus Saccharina; species Saccharina japonica. Next base: position 90,691 of record MEHQ01002450.1, read on the forward strand.
CAGATAAAACAAAAAAAAATTCGATGAGAGTCGACGACGGAAGAAAGGGCTGCATCAAGTCTTCTCGCGATAAAAATGCAAGGCACGAACCGCAGTGGGGGAGGAGGGAGGGAGAGGAGCCAACTTTGTGACCCGGGATCTGAGTTACGACCAGGAAAGAGAGAGAAAAGGAAGGGTGAACATAATAAAAGGGATGGAAAAAGAAAAGAAAAGATAAAAAGATAAAAATATAAAAGCAATGTTGTATGTAATGAAGAGCGCTTGTTTTTGTCCTGTCACGGAGATCTCTTAAATCGGGGTACCCGCTGTAGCCGATAGTTACCCCTCACTTTAACCCTTGTAGGACTGGAGTCCCGTTTTGGGGACAAATTACTTAAAATTAGAGTGGTTTGTCCCCAAAACGGGACTGCAGTCCGAAAAGGGTCAAGGAGCTCAACCACCCAGAAAAAATGTTGAGCCTAAACGTGGCACCCCCATATACTTCGAAGTATATATGTATACCGTAGTGGGACTGCTCTCAGCATTTACCAACAACACAACAGTAACTCAAAACACAAGTCGAGCCGCAAAAAACAGGCCAGTCGGATACCGTGACGCTGACCCGCCCGCCATACTACCGCACGCAACTGAACTGTAAACCCCTCGTAGCCAACTAATAACTACTAATAGTTGGCAAATTATAATCGGCGAACTCACGGTCCTCCTATTAATAGTGGTTGGGGGGGTTTCAGGGTTGGGAGTTATGGCTGCGTAACAACTGTAACGCACAGCGCCAATTGGAGGTATTGGCGTGCTGTTTCCCAGAGTACTGTTTCTTTTTAAAGGTCCGCGCACCTCGCACAGATCATCTAGAGTATTTCCATTTCATGATCTAGATATTTCAAGGCAGATCTATTCCTGATCTGCATGATCTGTATTATCTGTATGATCTGTATGATCTGTATGATCTAGCTCATGCTGCCGGGTGGGACCCGTATAATCCGCATGGTCTATTAGTAGCGCATGTTTCGTGGGTTGCTTCTGTACTGTATATGCAGATCCTGCACAACAACCTCTCGCAACGGCGGGTGAGGAACTAGATGATCTAGATCATGATCTATCTGTAGATTATCTATCTGTAGATGATCTGCCCGAGGTATGAAATGTTTGGAAGGTCCGACGAGGACCTTACACCAAAGTGTCAGCAACACCGTAACTCCCACCTTCGGGGTTGGGATTCTCCACATGCACGTCCGCCTCACACGCGGTTTGTAGTAGGATGTAGCCCATCCTCCATGCGACTCGCCCAATACCTCACGTTTCGCTTCGCGCTTGGTGTTACTAGTAGGATGTACTGTAGCTCATCCTCCACGCGACTCGCCCAATACCTCACGGTGCTTCGCGCTTGGTGCTAGCAATGTCTGCCTGGTCGGTGAACAACCCGACATGCTCCATCCCGGCACTGTAGGGATGTGAGGGTCTATGGTCATACGACTACGGCCGTGCACGACATGAGTACACCCCCCGCCCCGCCCCCCCCTTCTCTGACACTCTCTAGCCAGTCTCTTTCTTCTGTACCGATTGTCCCTCACACCGATTTTTCTTGTATCGGTGTCTCTCTTGTCCATATCTGTCCCATACCGACGTTATCCCATACCGACCTCTCTCTCTCTGGCCGGTCTCTTTGTCGTACCGATTGTCTCTCGTACCGTTCTCTTCTCTTATCGATATGTTTGGCATGCCGATTACCTCTCGTGCCGATATCGCTACTGTCGGTGTCTTTGTTATACCGATTATCTCTCATATCGATATATCTCTTATGGGTCTCTTTCCCACGCCGATTTTCTCCCATGCCGAATATCTCTGATAGCGATTATCTCTCCTACCGATTGTCTCTCCTACCGATGTCTCTCTTTTCGGGCTCTTTTATCGTACCGACTATCTCTCATTCCGATCTCTATCGTATCTGTCTCTTTGTCATTCCGAATATCTCTCATACCCCCCCCCCCCCCCCCGACCGACTTTTCGAGCTCGATATCTCCACAGCAAGAAGCAAGAATAAGGTCAGCGCCGAAAAGGTTGGGGCGTTGGGCAGATGTCTCTTAAACCGGGGGCTGTCCGAAAACGTGTCGTTTGGTGGTTGGCATATTTTCTGTCACGGGGTTATCGAGTTCAAAAGGTCGGTCCGGGGCCGGGGGAGGGGGCGTACTCATTTGTTGCTTGCCTTAGTCATTTGACCATTTACCACGCACCCCTTTCGAGACGGGGGGGGGGGGCGTTTACTCGCATTTTTACGGTATTGACAATATGAGAGGAGCACGTAATGAAGATGAAGGAGCGAGGACGGCAATTGAAGTAGAGAGAGGTTGCGCAAGGAAGTGGGTACAGAAAAGGGAGTTAGACTTCGTACCTAGTTTATCCCTTTTTTTTGCTTTCTTTTTCACTTGTTTTTTTTCCTTCTTTCGGGAAATGTTTATGAGTGATCAAAGTTGAAGCTACTGCCGTCCAGTAGGCTATTGTGGTCTAATATGATATTTGTAGTCCAATACGAGTAGGCTATTGTAGTGCAATATGCTATTGTAGTCCAATAGTCTACTGTAGTCCTATAGGTTTCCTTGCTTGGTTTCCCTTGGTTTTCTCGTTCGGGGAGTGTTTATGAGTGATCAACGTTCGAGCTCATCGTGCTTGCACATTACCGGATGAGAGGCACCTCACGCAATCATATTGCCAGTGCCAAAACGTCACTGCTGTTGTACCATGAACCGTATGCGACAGCATTTCAGCTACTATAGCAGGAGTTAAGAAGTGCTGGCTCTACTTTTGCATCAAAAGTAAGAAACCATTAATTTAAAAAACTGAAATCCGTGCAGGAGACACCCTACCTATTTTGCAATTCGAGCCTGATCCAAACTAGGCGTTTCTTTCGGGCTGTCACGTACAACTGTATGCGCGCTGTTTTTCTTGGAGATCGTGTCCTAATCGAAGTATACAAGTGTCTCCACTGTTTTTCGTTTGTTTTTTTTTCCGGAGATAGTGCCATTTCCTTTGATTCAGTTAAACGGTTTTGTTTTTTCCCCCGTCTCATAGTTTTGTGACCACATACACGCGCACGTGTACCACGTGTCTCCCTCTCCTGGACGAAGAATCAGGACAGACGCTGACTGGGTACATACGCTATTGTTACTGCGCAGAAAGAACGAACATCACGGATGAGTTCCGGCGAAGCCATCGATCTCATAGCTTTCTCTGAGATGTCTTTTTTCAATTTGATTAACAAAAAAACGCACACACAAAAAAATGTGCGTCCACCTTACCGGTCACCGATTGGTTTAGTTATACCCACGCTGTTCAAAAATACACGAACTATGTATATAATTTATATTAATGTTTATATACAATTGTTCACTATATTTAGGTTATAGTGGATGTGTAGGTACATAGTGGTTATTTGTTGGTATGCCTGTCATCCTACATTCAACAATGTGGAAAAAATGTGCAGCATGGGCTTCAACTTTGACTACTCATCAAAACATTCCCAGCGAAGAAGAAGAAGAAGAAGAAGAAAACGAAGGGAAACCCGAAAATAGAAAAACCTGCTATGCACGGAAGAAGCCCAACTCTTGAAGTCCCTGTATGCACTGTAAGCCAGTTAGTCTACGAAGCTGGACCGCGTCATAGTATGCGCTACGTACTCATACTGAAGATTAAAACAAAACAAAGAATGAAAGTCAGCAGAAAAGGAGTGTACACAACAGTCGGTCGATTTCAGGCTGGAGGCAGGTAGGAAAAAAAGTCAATGTGAACAATGGACATACATACGCAAGTTGCACGTGAAGCATGTACGGTAGAAGTGAGTGGAAAAAAAAACTCAACGTAAAGACGTATTGATACCCCAACTTCGGCCGAGAAAACAATACCCCTATGTCCCAAAGTATAAGCACATTTTGTACATTAATATCAAATGAAAACTGTTTTTATATTTCGGGACAGAGTATAATACCAGTTGGGAGTCCACTTTTGCTATAAAACCTAGATTTTGTTAAACCGGACAGAGTGTTATCTTCCTTGTTTTGATTTCCCTTTGGGCTTTTTTTCCCCTTCTTCCTGCTTGCTATATATGAGGGTCGCGGAGGCATGCTATACCGTAGAGGTGTGCCTCGTTTTTTTTGTTGTCTAGGGCTAATAACTCGAGGAGCTCAACACTAATAGTAAGTAAAAAAAAACTTACTTTGCCAAACATGGAAAGTGCAGCCAGCCCGATGAACCATCAGTTGGCCTTAAGGTATACCACAAGATAATGATGCCAAAGCAAGAATGACCCTCCGACGATGTTGGGTATAACCCATTCAGAACTGAAATATATATGTATATATATATCCCTTGCTATTAATATTTCCAAGTAGTTTGTCCCCAAATGTGTGGGACCAGTCATTAAGGGGCTGAAGAGACCTGCCGTTCAGAAATTTGTTTAACCAAAAAAAATGTACTGCCTCCATCGTACCACGGGTCGTCTCGGTACACCTTTATCTTTGAGCTGGAGATTGTCGGAGGGCATGTGCTGGGCTATCTACGGGTCTGGTCTGGTCGGGTCGGGTCGGGTTGGGTCGGGTCGGGTCGGGTCGGGTCGGGGTTGGCCGGATCGGGTGGGACCGGTTCGGGGTTAGTCGGATCGGGTAGGGTCTGGTATGGTCTCGTCGGGTCGGGTCGTGGTGGGTCGGGTTCGGGCCAGGTCGGGGGTTGGCCGGATCGCGGTGGGACCGGTTCGGCGGTCTAGTCGGATCGGGTAGGGTCTGGTATGGTCGGTCGTCGGGTCGGGTCTGGGTCGGGTCGGGTCGGGTCGGGTCGGGTCGGGTCGGGTCGGGTCGGGTCGGGTCCGGTCGGGTCGGGTCGGGTCGGGTCGGGTCGGGTCGGGTCGGTGTCGGGTCGGGTAAGGATGACCCGACCCGCCCGGACCGACCCGTGAGAGTTTGTAAACCCCTTGATCTGATCCGACCCGACCCGACCCGACCCGACCCGACCCGACCCGGACTGACCCGTGAGGTTTCAAAAACTTCCTGACCCAACCCAAGGGCCGGGTCATGACACGTGGAGAGCCCTGAAAAACACATACCAGGTAGCACGAAAAGTAGGCACATAAGGGGGGCAAGTAGACTTTCTGCAGAAGGCTCTTTGTTTTTTTTTTATGTTTCCGTACTTTTCTTCTTCCGGAGTTCTGATGAGTGATCATCGCTGAAGCCCATCATGCTGCTACGTACACATTGTCGGATGGCACAAGGAAAAATAGTGACCAAAAAAGTTTGTGCATAAGTCTCCCTTTTTTTTTCAAAGTGTTATTTATTATTTTCTCTCTCTGGGAGTGTTTTTGGGTGGCCACAGTCGAAGCTCATGGTACACGTTGATTTGAAGGATGGAAAATACGGTAAAACAGTGGGTACAGAAGGAAGTAAGACTGCTTCGTGCATGCGGTTTCCTTGATTGTTTGTTTCTTACTTCGCTTGGTTTTCATCTTAGGGGGAATGAAATGTTTCTGAGTGATCAACGCTGAAGCTGACGCTGCCCATTGCCGGATATCAAACGCAATACTAACGATTCCCGGGTACCTGGCAGTACGTACGTAGCAAAGATGAGGACCGTCAGTGTGAACGTTTTCCAAGCAGCAGAAAGGTGTCCGAGAAGAAAGCGGAGAGCATACTGCCGGGACACCGAAGCAGGCACCACCCCGGGCGTCACCGCTCGTGGTCGAAGCAGAAAGCCAGAGGTACAGACAGGACAGCAACGCCTTGTTTTACCTGGGCGACCTCGTCAACGCCAGCGCCGACACCATGCCAAATATTTAAAGAATATCCGACCCGCGTGGGCATGCAAAAAAACGACCCTGCCCCCCCGGGCGCTTCGGCCACCCTGCCGGCGCCGTCGAGTCCCAACGGTATTGGATTAAGGAACCCCGTCAGTCATAAAAAAACAAATTTGGTCAAAATGTGCTATAAGGCATGCCTTATTGTAGCAAGCGTCTGAGGAGAATCCGGGATCAAGCCGGTCAGAAAAAAAACTGGGCCCATTGTCAAATAGCAAACGGTCTCGAGGTGTTTCGAGCCACCAAGGAAAGGACGGAAAGTACCCCCCTTTCGTTCGGAAGTAGAGAGGATGTTAACCCATTCAGAACTGGAAAATTAATCCCACACTAATTCCAAGTAGTTTCCCCCCCCCCCCGAATATGTGGGACCAGTTCTTAACCCTTATAGGACTGGAGTCCCGTTATGGGGACAAATTACTTAGAATTAGAGTGGTTTGTCCCCAAAACGGGACTGCAGTTCTAAAAGGGTTTAGGGGTTAAGTAGGACCCATCGCGGCTAAGAAGGGTGTCCAAAGTGGTACCTACCGGGGAGTCGTCGAAGCAGCGAGCTGTTTCATGGCAAGGTGGCATAAGAGACGATGCACGCGGAGACGCTACAGCTGCTGCACCACGCAAACAGACGACGATGCCAAGAGTGGGGGCAAGGTTAACGGGGATGGCGATGGGGGGGGGGGGGGGGTGCTCATGTCATGCATGACTGTAATCGTGTGACCGTAGACCCTCGCATCCCTACAATGCCGGGAAGGAGCACGTCGGTGTTCACCGACCAGGCAGACATCGCTTGCACTAAAGCGCGAAGCGACGAAGTGTTGGGTGTTGGGTGATTCGCATGAAGGGTGGGCTGCATCCTACTGGGAGCTACTTGTGGGGGAGGGGCAGTGATACCGTTGTCGACGAAATAAAATAATGCGTGACAGATCTCGTGACACCGTTACAGTCCGCCTCTTAAGTGGAATAGTTGCCATTGCTGCCTAGAATTCCAGCCATAGCTACTGTAGTTTGGTTTTGGCTTCGTTTGGTTTTCGTCTTTTCCCCTGGGGGGAGCACGACAGCAGCGACAATCACACTTCACGCTGCTGTCGACCAGAGTAGGAAGGACATGGCAGATCATCTGGCAAACTTACCCGTTAGACTACGCAGCAGAGACAACAGCAAAAACTGCCAGGAACGTTATTGCTGCCTTGAGCACGATCACGTCTGATTGACATTTCGCTGTGGCTGGCCTGCGTGAAAATCAACAAGTCCGCTTGACAGAAGAAAACCTGGATCACGGGGTGGTACTGGGAAAATGTGGTGTACTGCTGTGCACAAGGCGACCACGTATAGCAGTGTCGAGTGCTACGTACGTGCAAGGAATTCCGCTCTCACAGACGAGCGGCGAACACACGGCGACTGAGATCATCGCCCAAATCCGCCCCATTGACACCGAAGAGAAGCTGCTAGAACATCACTTCTGGGGTCGCTGAACATCACCGTCGCTTAGGGTTGCTAGAACATCGATTTTGCGGTCGCTGGGCATCATCATCGTTAAGGACTGTGCCGGAACATTGTTTCTGGGGTCGCTTGGCATCGTTGTCGTTTGGGACTGGACGAAGCTCTTTTGTGCAGTCGCTGCATCATCTATATCTAGACCGGCAAGGATTGAATAAACTTTGTTGCGACATGACATCGGGCGCCACACGAAAAACTAGGCAGACAAGTAGTACAGCCACGTCCACCTGTCACACAACAAGAGTCCAACCTTTCCGAGAAGACACAACGGAATAGGTTACAGCTGACAGATGCAGGAGGTAGCCAGCATGGTATATTGCAGTCATTGTATTGGGCAATCCAATTCAATAACTGGATACATCAAAGTTTGACTACGTCACCTCCATCGAGGGGTCGTGGTAGAAAGGTATTTGCTTCGTTACACAGCAAAAGGCCAGTAGCCCACCGAGGCACGGATCGGTAACATAGCTTCGCGTAGTGAGTAGGCCGCAGCAGCAGCAACACGGAGTGCTACGGCAACGCAAGCAGTGTGGCACAGCAAATGCCATTTTGTTTTAGTAGACAGCACAATCAAAACGTCGTTTCGTAGACAGTAATTATTTCAGAGTCTCACGGGACCCCAACAAGTGCTGTGTAAAATAACACTTCACCCGGCTGGTGCTACGGTAGAGTGGGGGGGGGGGCGTACTCATGTGTTGCTTGCCTTAATCATTTGACCATTGACCACGCATCCCTTTCGAGACGGGGGGGGGGGTGTACTCATGTCGTGCACGGCCGTAGTCATATGGCCATAGACCCTCGCATCCCTACAATGCCGGGACGGAGCACGTTGGCTTTTCACCAACCAGGCAGACATTGCTTGCACCAAGCGCGAAGCGCCGTGAGGTAGTGGGCTAGTCGCATGGAGGGTGAGCTGCATCCTGCTAAGAACCGCCTGTGAGACGGACTTGCATATGGACGACAGCCTCCAATGAATTGATATAATTTCTGGTGTGGCCACTTCCAGAGTCAGCAATGGGTATCACTTCGTATCTGCCTCGTGGATGCCTTACCATATACACACTACGTGATACGATCATTCCCCTTGTGCGGAGATGAGGTTATCAACCCCGCACAAAATGATCTAACAAGACCGCCAGTATGGGTGACCGCCAAAGACAAAAACAAACGGTACCCTGGTTGTCGAGCTCACGCAGTGAGAGGCGTGTTTTACAGCGTCGTTGCCAACCGATGCCAACCCAAGCTATAAATATATAATATATTTATAAGGGGGTATATACTATATACCCCCGTTTTGGGGGGTGCATACTATATACCCCCATTTTGATTACCGCGTTTACTCCACTCGGGCGAGTGGTTTATTGTATATCTGGTACCTGGTAACTCATTCCAAATAGGACTCAAACATGTGTTTGTTGACGCAGGTGGACAAACAAACCATATCTATGGCGGTGCATATTTCGACAACAAAAAAGGCTTAAAAGCTTCGCACGGTGAAAAGGAACAGGGTAGTCTAGTCGCTCGACCGAGCCGCTCTGAACCGCTGAAAAACAGGCACCTAAAAGTGACCCCCCCCCCACCTCAGCATGAACTTTCCAAACCGACTATATATCTCCGAAACAAGGGGGAGGGGGCACACACACAACCAAAATGTTAGCTCTGGAGATGTCTTGTGACGCATCGCTCTGCATCGTTTGCACTTTCCCCGTTGTCAAGACAAAAACCCTCCTAAGAAGATTCATTCATCCGAGGGAGGTGGGTTTTGTTATCACCCCTGGTGATATTATACAGTGTACCGGTGGATGAGATGCACGGATCTTCGGGTTTTCGGTTTGTTCGCGCCTGTAAGGGTCTCCGCGTTTCGTTTTCATTTTGGAGATGATGTGAAAAAGCACGTGTTCCCCCGCATACTCTCCCGCTCCTCATCGTCTCCTCGTCCGGTCCTCCTCCATATACAAGCACGACCGATATTCAACACAATAACTGGCCTTGTGGGGCCGCCATTCTTTGTTTCATTTTTTGTTCTCCGGAGCTGACGCTTAGCTGATCAGCCGGCTGACCCCGACCGACAGCGCTTGCCCCCTGCATGGCCAAAGTACTAAAACAATAAAAAATGAGTCCCCCCCCCCCCCCCCCCCGTCCAATCGAGCGAAAAAAAGTGAGACATCGCAAAAAATGTTTTTTCTTGATACATGCTTCGTACTGCTTACCGGTCTTACACCCTAACCTCGCCGGATCCTTGTCGGGCCGCGAAATGTGTCCCCACCCCATGTCCAGCTTCCGGCGACGAATTGAGGAACCTGCGACGTAACACGTTGTGGTTCGGGAGGGGCCGGGAGTCGGGGGGTTTCGGCGGCCTAAGCGGGAGATTGTTGTTGGGAGAGCATGGGGCCACTAGTACAGGCCCTCTGCTACGAACCCGGGAGGCTGGGCCAGGTCATAGTTTCCTTTTTGAGGAAAGGGTGTGTTCCGCACTGACTTCAGTATAACAAACCGTTCCAAAACATTTATTATTCCTCCGGAAAGTTCTCAGGACGCCATGATACCGGAAATGGTGCCACCATATTACAGAGTTTTTTTTTTTCTGAAGCTCCTTTTCTCAGGGGAGAAGCTCTATACTATTAGTAAGTCAACCCCAAAAAAAAAACATAAAAAGGAAGACCTTATTCGGTAGTTCCTGAGTTGAGAAGCTTTTACGCAGTCAGGAATATCATGCCTCGCAAGGCAAAAAGGTGTCACTGGGACCACTATTATGCCTTAATGGGTAGGTAGTGCCTAGGTTGAGAACCCCCCTGGTCAGGATTGATGGGGCCAAAAGTGTCACTGGGACTACTATTATGCCTTATTGGGTAGTTCCCAGGTTGAGAAAAGCCTCCATCAGTCAGGAATATTTGCCTCAGAAGGCAAAAAAGTGTCACTGGGACCACTATCATGCCTTATTGAATAGTTCCCAGGTTGAGAAAGCCCCCTGGTCAGGAATACCTGACGTCGTTCCGCGCTTGGTGCTAGCAAGAAAATGTCTGCCTGGTTGGTGAAAACCCAACGTGCTCCGTCCCGGCATTGTAGGGGTGCGAGGGTCCATGGTCATACGACTACGTCCATGCACGACATGAGTACACCCCCCCCCCCAGGCAGGAATATGGGGCCAAAAAAGTGTCTCCGTGGGACCACTATTATGCCTCACAGTGGGTATCTCGGTTTAAGATCGCCCCCGTGACAAGCCAAAACAAGTTACCTACCCATTGCTCATATTAATATCTGTAGTGGTCAATATATAGCTTTTAGTATAGGAGGGACATGCCGATTTGACCGCTCTTGAAACCCCGAATGCTCTTGTCTTGGGGGTGCTCTTAAATCGGGGTACCCACTTTATTGGGTACTTCCTAGGTTGATAAAAGCCTCCACGCAGTCATAAACGTTTGCCTCGTAAGGCAAAAAAGTGTCACTGGGACCACGATCGTAGTACCCACCCATCTCAGTCTGAGTTTCTTCTTTGAGCTCTTTCTTATGGCGTGCCTTATCATGAGCTGGCCGGTGCTCTATGTATGTGTGCTGCTCGTGAACGATGTCTTACGCAAAATACAAAAATATGCTCGCTTCGCTTGCGTTCCAAGTTCGGCGTCCAGCGTGCTACTCCCCCGCGCTCTCGCGACTACCCATGGTGGTGGGGAACTGACCCCCCCCCCCCTCCCTATTCGACGCCGCCTCACAAGCGGTTCTCACTAGGATGCAGCTCACCCTTCATGCGACTCGCCGAACACCTCACGGCGCTTCGCGCTTGGTCCGAGCAATGTCTGTCTGGTCGGTGACAACCCGGAGTGCTCCATCCCGGCATGGTAGGGATGCGAGGGCCTGTATGCATACGACTACGGCCAAGCATGACATGCGGCTAATGGGTTCACCCCGACGACGCTGTAAAACACGCCTCTCGCTGCGGGGGCTAGACAACCAGGATGGTACCGTTTTCGTTTTTGGCGGTTACCAAGGCTGGCGGTCTTGTTAGATCATTTGTGCGGGGTTGAGAACCTCAACTCCGCACAAGGGGAATGATCGTATCACGTAGTGTGTGTACGTAAGGCACCCACGAGGAAGATACATAGTAATACCCATTGCTGTCTTTGGAAGTGACCACACCAGAAATTAAATCAATTAATTGGAGGCTGTCGTCCATATGCAAGTCCGCCTCACAGGCTGTTCTTAGCAGGATGCAGCTCACCCTCCGTGCGACTCGCCCAACACTTCACGGCGCTTCGCGCCTGGTGCCAAGCACTGTCTGTAGCCTGGTCGGTGGAAACCCGACCTTCTCCATCCTGGCATTGTAGGGAAGCGAGGGATCTGTCGGCTTACGACTACGGCCAAGCATGACATGCGGCTAATGAGTACACCCCCCCCCTCGGGAACACAGCCTCAAAACCCGTACCAGACATCATACACACAGAAAGCGACAGCATAACATAAACATGCAGCACTACCCACTACTGTAGCCTACATACTGGTATACTACATAGTCACGTGACGGGCGTATCACACCGGGTGATAAGATAACACCCCCCCCCTATATAGAATGATTTTCCAAGCCGATTTTCTCCTAAAACCAACTTAAGGGGCGACACGCACACAACGAAAACGGCGGTTTTTGGAACGATCTCGTCGAGACCTTTTCCACGTCGTGTCCCTCGTAATGTCCTGAATAATTGTGGATTGATTGAAAGTTTAGACGTTTTTTTCAGCGTAAATCAGAGTAGAGAAGATGTAAATGTACACCCCGAAGTATCACACCCAGTTCGCAAAATGTGAGTTTTCGACGAGATCCTCGATCTCACAGCTGTTTTTTTTAACTTTATGAACATACCAGGTACAGATCTCTCTACGTACAGTAATATTTAGGAGGATATTTTAGCAGTACTCATATTTTTTTTCGGGCGGCGCATGGCTCATGGGTTGCCCCCTCCTCGCTATTGTCGAGGAACATACATAGATTAGAAAAATGTTCGAGGGGGTGTGTTTTTCTTATCACCCGGGTGTGATACGGTGTGCTTATCTTATCACCCGGGTGTGACACGGTGTGTTAATCTTGTCACTCGGGTGTCACAGGGTGTGTTGATATTATCACCCGGGTGTGATACGGTGTGTTATCTTATCACCCGGGTGTGATACGGTACCCTGGTGGGTATATCGAGCGGTTGCACACGACTACATAGATAGGTTGGTGGGTAGTGCTGTCCAACAAGCCTAGAAAGAAAAGGGGGGGGGTTAGGGTTAGCCTAATCAGGGCCTTACCGCCGTTTCGGGGACACATCACTCGAACTTATACCTACTTGTGCTTCTGGACAGTGCGACACTAGGTAGAGGGGCCAATAAGAAGGTTTGGTTCGAGTTTTACACGAAGCAAGAAAAAATCAAAAACACGAATCAATTAATCTTAGGACTTAATAATAGAACGTAATTAAGGCATATTGAGAAGAAGGAGGGAGCAAGGACAACAAATGGAGCATTGTGGATAAATCTTTTAGCGGGAAGTAGACAGAAGGAAGTTAGACTTTGCGCATAGGTTTCCTTTGTTTCCGTGGTTTTCTGCTTCAGGGAATGTTATGAGTGATCAACGTTACAGCTCATGCTGCACATTGCCGGATGGCAAACATGATAATAATTAATACTGGAGTGTTTAGCGTGTCGGTCCAAACCTGCCTCGCATAAGAACCCGAGTCTGGCCCGAACGACGTATGTAAGGAGTTATTCTTTGAATCTGTGTGTGTGTTTTTTTAAGGTACGACCCGTGCCATGGTGATGGGGGAAGCACTTTGTTTTCGCCAATTTCTTCCTTCTGGCTGACGGTGTTCCTGGACTGAGCAACTATCGGTAACCCAATATCGTTGCCTCTACAGCAGTGCCTCTATATACAGTGCGGTAGGAGGGGGGGGGTAGGTTTGTACCCTACCAGGTAGGCGTTTGCGACTGAGCACAGCGCACACGTGAGCCCTGCCTCTATAGTGCGGTAGGCGTTTCTGGCTGGAGGGGGTCCTCAACAGAGGAACTACCCAATAAGGCACATGCCTTATAAGGCACATGCCTTATATCGTTAACGTGTTCAATTATTATTACTATCATCTTTGCCATCCGACAATGTGTAGCATGAACTTCAACGTTGATCACTCATAACATTCCCGGAAGCAGAAAACTACGGAAACAAAGAAAACCTATGCGCAAAGTCCAACTTCCTTCTATGTCTGCTCCCCGCCAAGCTTTATCCACAATACTCCATTTGTTTGTTGTCCTTGCTCCCTCCTTCTTCTCAATATGCCTTATTTACGTTCAATTGTGTTCGCCAATACACCTTCTGTAATACAGTAGAGCGTCGGGCTGCCCGATTATTTTTGTCTCAATGCCAAGTTTCGGATTGAGGTGGGAGAGCTCGTCAAAACGGAGAGCCCCAGAAAGAATGGAAGCACCGCCTACCATACGTAGCATGCGGCATATCACACCACGTTTGTGGCACTACGAGTAGAGTGCGATGATGAGGCAGTATGGGGCGGACCCGCCTAGCCTATATGTACTACTACTTCTGCTGTCGTGCCGCTTGTCTCTGGCTGTGCTCGGTCATCCACACGTGGGCGAAAGTTTTCTCTATGTATTTTAGCCTTTGCCTACGCAGCCCAGATGTCTTCCAACAGAAATATCGGCCGCCCCGATGGTCTAGTGGTACCCTCGAATGCTTGTAATATTTGGTTTACGGGGTTCGAACCTCACGTGGGTCGGACTTTTGAGTTAATTTGCAAAAATAAATAAAAAACGGAATCAACTGCTGAGAGCGCCTACTGCCTGCAGTAGCGTGGGTCGGCACAATTCGATGTGAGTCGACGAGGGAAGAAATGGCTGAAGTCTTCTCGCGATAAAAATGCAAGGCACGAACCGTAGTGAGGGAGGAGGGGGGGGAGCCTACTTTGTGACCCCGGATCCGAGTTACGACTTGGGAGGAGAAATAAAAGAAGAGCGAAGATATTTGAAGGGATGAACAAAAAAAAGAAAAAAGAAGAAGAAGAAGTTAGTGGTTTCTCTATCAAAAGGAACAGTGACGACTCTACAACAAGTGCAGGGGGTACGGGGAATATCATAACACTAGCCCACCCTGAAGGGCCGTATATGCAGATGCATAACAAACCAGGAGGGTACTGGTTCCATCCGGAGGTCGGAGAATGTGGATCGAAGATGCGGCGCTTGACAACCGGGTCCCACTCTTGCACAAGTTGCATCGACGGGGAAGTCGACCATATATGTCAAAGGGGAAGCAGACAATAAAAAAAACGCAGGCAAAATCGCTGTCAAGGTATTGCTTGGGACACACACGTATCCCCTTTCTCATTTGCCTGTTAACCCCTTTTACTATGAATACTGCATTGTACATACACCTGTATTTTAGTCTAATCCCAAGCGTGTATTTCTCCACAATAAGACAGCAACCCTAATATGACCACTATCTGTCAAAGGGGAAGCAGACAAAAAAAAGGCAGGCAAAATCATTGTCAAGGTATTGCTTGGGACACACACGTATCCCCTTTCTCGTTTGCCTGCTACCCCCCTTTTATTATTAATTCTGCATTGTACATACACCTATACTTTACTCCAATCCCAAGTGCTTTGTTTCTCCACAATAAGACCGCAGCCCTAAATGGGTTATAACCAGGTGCTGAGTAGTCACGTGCGTGTGCCGTGTGATTGGTTAACATAGCAGCGTTGTGCCAGTAACATTTAATCATAGGGCTCCGACGAAAGGTGGGGCTCGGCTCTTGCTTCGCCCTCAACCCCTGATCCCTATACGAGCAAGCCTTCCAAGTAATACGCCATCTGCTCCCGAACTTCTAATCCTCGGCCTGTACAGGCCTTCCAGGTCAATACCGTAACACTATTAGTGGGCCGCCCAGACGAGCGGACTAGCAGACATAAATATGGAAGGCTCGAGGAAACATTTGGTTCTACGAGAACTACGACCTTTCACACCCGTAGTTTTCCTATCCGTCAAGCTTCCGAAAGGAGAAACCTGATTGGCCGAAAAACTGCCGTTTTTATGTTTTATACATATGACTGATGATGTTATTCATTCACGGTATATATTGACGTCGGGTTTAAAACGGGGCTAACTTTATTTTTTATTTTTAATCACAAAGTTATGTCAGTTTCTTTCGTAAAAACGAACATGTGCGGCCCCTCAAAACCCACACATTCCTATATACACCCAACCGCCCCTGCGGGGCTACCAAGTCCTCCCAAAAGGAACGCCAAAAAGGGGAAACAAAGAGGAAAAGGAAGTCTATCCGGATGGGGGTCGAGCAGGAGGACACACGCCACCGTCACACCCGATAGGCGAGAGGGCGGGGGCGGGGGCGGGGGACGGCGTAACATGCATTCCGACAAAACAAAGAACATGGGCTACAGCCATATCCTAGCAAAGGGGGGAACAAAAAGGGTGAACATCATAAACCGGACGGAAAAACCCCCCAAGAATACTGTGTATACTACTATCCAAGAATACTGTGTATACTACTATTTTTAGGTACCAGGCATGTTTGTTTTCCTCCTGTGTATACATACATAATACATGCTTGTTAGATAATCATGTTTCCGAAGCGAGGAAATGACATTTCCAGACGGAAGAACACAAGAAAGTCGTACTGATATCATATCTCCCAGCGAGTGGGAGTGGGGCGAACATGCATTTTGAAAACGGAAGAACACGAGGAAGATATACCGCCACATCCCCAGCTAGGGGTGATTGTGGAGGGGTGTACTCATGTCATGCATGGCGGTAGTCATATGCCCATAGACCCCCTCGCATCCCTGCATACAATGCCGGGACGGAGTACGTCGGGTTTTCACCGACCAGGCAGACATTGATTGCACCAAGCGCGAAGCACATTGCATGCACCAAGCGCGAAGCGCCGTGAGGTGTTGAGTGGGTCGCATGAATGACGAACTGCATCCTACAAATAACCGCTTTTGAGGCTGGCTTTCTTCTATTATGTGACAGCTTCGAATTCACTGATTTGTTTTCTGGGGTTGTCAGAGACAGCAACGGCGGTGTATACTATGCAACTGCCTCGTGGGTGCCTTACCATATTCTGGTACACACTACGAGTACGCGATGCGATAATTCCCCTTGTGCACGGTTAAGACTCTCCACCCCGCACAAATTATGTAACTCGACCGCCAGCCATGGTGACCACCAAAAACAAATGAGAAAAAAACGGTACCCTGGTTGTCTAGTTCACGCGGTGAGAGGCGTGTTTCACAGCGTCGTCGCCAACCGAAGCCAGCTCAACCTACAGTATATATATTTCATACATATATACAGGAGGCGGGGGGTACTCATGTCATGCATGGTCGTAGTCGTATGACCATAAACCCTCGCATCTCTGTATATTGTGCCGGGACGGAGGACGTCGGGTTTTCCCCGACCAGGGGCAGACTTTTCTTGCATCAAGCGCGAAGAGCCGCGGTTTAGGGGTTTGGGCGAGTCGCGAAAAAAAGAACACATCCTGGAAACAGAGGAACACAAGAAGCTACCGTTAATTCCCAGCGACGGGCGCGCGCGGGGGGGGGGGGGGTTACCGTCAAGAGAGATACACCACAAAAAAAAAACAGCACTACTGTTGTGCCTCAGTACATCATGAGCGGCCACAGCAGTAACGCATACTACGTCCACCCGACAGTAGTCGCCCCCAGAGATGGAAGAGGAGAGATCGGCAGGACGAGGTACATAACCTAACGCGTGTGACAACTACTGTGTACGAAAAAAGACACGGTGGAAGGCGGAAACGTTGAGTGGGATTGAACACGAGGCCGTCAAACCGGTGGCCACCAACCCTGGTTGGAGCGGTCACACGCAGCTGGAAAAACATGATTTTCGACGTTTTTTTCGATCTCACAATTAAGAATGGCTGAGGTGTCTACGTATTAAATTTTTAACTTTGCACCAGTATATTAAAATAACTACCGGTACACGACAAGAACACTATGGATACTAACACGTAAAAAATGGAGTTAGATTTGGTTGAAGGCACAACTCATGTTGCGGTATCCCCTCTCCCCTGTTGCGGCGTTACGATATGTAGCAAGTGTCCCCTCATCATGCCTGGCAGGCGTTATCGCTTATATCGCCTGCCTGGATGAGGATTATATCTCGTCCCTTCGCCCACACAAGGGCATCCGGCGAGCAAGCAAAGCAACACGTACATACAAGAAATAACCTGCAGCACCCAATCAGCCATGTGTGAGCGAGTGGCGGAAGGAGAGACGGAAGGAGAGCCATAATCACCACCTGTATGCATGGCACTAGTCGGTCCCTAGGCCCATACTACCTTTTACCTCTTTAGGCTCAGCTGTGAGATCGGGTATTTCGTCGAAATTCATTCTACCAGTTTGTTTATACTCGTATATATATACGAGGTATTACAGTACGACCATAGTAAATAGGACAACATATTGTTATTAATAGCAGAAAGAGGTAAATATATAGGTTTTTGTGTGTACCGTAGGTCCCTATTTACTACATTAGCCCACCCCGTAATAGTATTAAATAGGCGTGTTTTTTGTTTTCTGTCGGCGTTCTTCTTTCTGGCAATGTGTATATTCCACTAGTGTGTTAACAGACTTCAAGGTCTTACGGGGGACCATAGTAAATAGGACCAAATATTGTGGGTAGAAATAGGTAAATGTATAGGTTTTTGTGTGGACCCTTTGGTCCTATTTACTATGGTACCCCGAAATAATAGTTTCAGGTATAGGTAGCCGATTGGTCAACCTTCTCCCGTTAGGCCCAGTGGACTGCCACCCGCCGTATAGCAGACAAGATAGCACAAGGCTTAGGTCGGGTACTTAGGTACTTGGGTTAACTTTTTACCATTACGAGTAGGCCCAACGGACTACCACCCACCGCATTAGCAAACAAGATATCACACTGTTATCATTCTTAGATTGGGTACGTATATAGGTACTTGGTTAACCTTTTACCAGTAGCGGTTCTGAAGAGGGGGATAACGTTAATAGAGGTACTACTGTACCGTTTTATTATTTACGCTCTCCCCCTCTTATTAGGACGCGTCGTACGATAGAGGTATAAGGTATACCTTTTTTTGGCTGAAACGTTTTCTGCACGATCGGGCTCCTTACCTTAACCCATAATCGTCGGACTTTCATTCTTGCGTTGTGATGTTCTAATTGCATACTTTAACCATTCATAACTGAAAAAAAATGTCCCACACTAATTCCAAGTAGTTTGTCCCCAAATTCGTGGAACCAGTTCTGGAGGGGTCAAGGCCATGGGATCGATAGTCGGGTGGCACATTTATTTTTTCCTCCAAAAATACATTTTCGGGTGGAGGCACAGCAGAGCTCCTATACTATATAAATCAATAGAAATCAAGTCACCACCCTCAAAAGGCAAAAAAAATGGTGCACCTCTATCCTATAAAAAGCATGCGGTCTTAAGAGATCGGGTGGGCGTTTGGTCAACTTTTTCTACCAGTAGCCCCAACGGACTATTCCTTAACAAATGGTGCCAACTGTTATATACAAGGCTTAGATTGGGTGGGTGATAGAGGAGGGTTAACCTCTTCTTGCCAATACGTAGCCCGACGGGCTAAAACCTTAATTCATGGGCATCGGCGGCAGGACATGGGTTGTGGTGGGTCGTGAGTCGTGTGAGTTCAAATTTCACGACCACAGCATGAAAACGCTTTTTAACCATCCCTTCGTTGCTTTTGACCTTTTGCAGTTACACTGCTCGCAGGCCGGGGGTACATCAATCACACGGGACCATAGTTCCCTTCCCCCGTATCATGTCTGCGTTTATAATCGGGGTGGAGGACTCGATTTGTTTGCCTGACCGGTGTGAACCCGGCACGGAACACCCCGGCATTATAGGGGCACCAAGATAGAATCAGGGGGGCGTGTACCCCCGATTGGTGATATTGACTTTTCCATTTTTATTTTTTACCTTCACATAGCGTGTAGAGGGGAGCGGAGGGCTCCAGACTATCTGTTTTTGACTGGCTTTGATCGCTTTGCGGACCCTTCGGGTTCCACTTTTATTTCAGTATACCTTTTTTGAGTAAGTTAGCCTGTGACCACGGGAATCGACCGTGTCAAGTGTTGGATTAGTGCGGACAGATGGAGGTACTGGATAGAGAGACCGGCACGGTTTTTAATGTGAAGACAACAACAACAACAACATACATAACTGAAACCATTACCCTACACTAATTCCAAGGAGTAGTTTGTCCCCAAATACGCGGGACCAGTTCTTAAGGGGTTAAAAAGAAAAGCGAATATCCTCACGTCAGAACCTGATAAACACTCTTTCTCGGGTCCCCGGAGATTGTGGAAAACCTCGGACCACGTAGGCACGTACGGGCCCATGCGGAGACCAAAAACCCCGCGGTTGTTCTGAAGGGGGGGCCGTCAGAGCGGGTTTTTGGGCAAAAAAAGCAAGGGGGGAGAGTGTTTCATAAGGCTTAGATTGGGTGTGGTGGGTGATAGGTTAACCTTTTACCAGTAGTAGCCCAACGGACTAAATTGCCTTAACCCTTTTAGAACTGCAGTCCCGTTTTGGGGACAATCCACACTAATTCTAAGTAATTTGTCCCCAAAACGGGACTCCAGTCCTTTGAGGGTTAATACAACGGACGAATACCTCAACAAAACCAAGTCATTGTCGGACGATTTTTCCAACTCGCTTTACTCGACAACGGCTATATAGAAGAAAAGTTTATACGAACGTCGAGCGTTGCGTTTTGTGCATGGAAATATCTCGGCAAGAAGATATTTCCAAAACCGTTTTGTTTTGTTCCCGATTTTGTTTTTGTTTTGTTTTTGTTTTTGTCTTTGTGTGTCCCGCTTGTTGTGTGGAGATAAAAAATCGGCTCCGAAATTTTCATCCCGGGTGGTGTGTGTGTTGTCTGGTCGCCCTCCTTGTGATATACGGTAATATCTCATGATATTACTCATGATATCCCCGTTTCCCCTCTATGGTTGAGGTGTGTTTATGATCGAAACACGCCGAGCAAAAATGTTGTTTTGCTCGTTCGCGCTCTTTCCGAGAATTCTCTCTGATCAGGAAAGCCAAGAACGGCAACGATAAACTATTCATCAAAACCTCAATCTCGTGAGTGACGGGTTGCTTCAAACAATGGTGACGACGGCGGTGGCAGTACATACATACATACATACATACATACATACATACATACATACATCATGGGTGGGCTTTGGGGAGCGCGTCGTGTGTGTGTGTCCCACTTTGCTGGTGCTAACGAGTGAGCCGACAGCGAGTTCTGCATAGATGGTGTGGGCTGAGAAGTGCTTTCGCAAGAAGAGTCTTAGGCAAGGGCGGAGTAGGGTGCCCGCGTATAGCTAGCAATCGCTGCTGACTCTGGATAACTTGCAAAACGGACAGACAACGGACAAGGTTAAGGCGTACATCAAGAAAGAGTGCATCTCGCTCTCCAGTAGTCTTGCCGTTTTCGAGAGGGGGGGGGGGCAACGTTCACGAGAACGGGATTAAAAAAGCAAAAACTTGCCAAGATCTGTTCTATGTACGTACGCAGTGATCGGGACGCATGCTACGGTAGCCTGCATGCAGGTGCACCATGTTTTTTCTGAGGGTGGTCACTTGAGGAGCTCTATACTAATAGTAAGTCAAAAAGTGATTTTAGAGGAAACTAAAACTGTCACCAGATGAACAAATCCCATGGCCTGACTGAGTAGAAATAGAAAAAAATAAAAATGCAACACAAACAAGTAGAATGAACTTCCGACGTTTTTTTGGGTTAACCCCTTAAGAAGTGGTCCCACGAATTTGGGGACAAACTACTTGTAATTAGTGTGGGACATTATTTTCAGTTCTGAATGGGTTAAGGAGCCCCGTCATCCAGAAATTGTTTCAGCCAAAAAACGGTACAGTACCTCTATAAGTAGCAAGTAAGTGTCTCGGCATGGGAGCTCACGCTGCGCCCTGTCTGTCGGATGGCAAAAGGAGTACGACTATCAATCTACTATGTGATGGTAAGCGTGAGGTAGATTTATATATATATATATATTGTTTCGAAATAACCGCGCCTTCGATCTCTATTTCGAATTTTTGGGATGATAGGTGAAATCATCCTTCGATCATCGTGTGATTTCCGCATCCACGACCATTCAGGGTGGGCTAATGTGATGTGGCATCTCTGGTATAAAGTAATTGAATTCGTACTCGTTCGTATGGGAATATAGAGTAATATGTACGTATATATGGGAACGGTTCTCTAATGATGTGATAGGATCACGTACTCGTATCGGAATAGCCGCGTTTCGTTTGGGAATAGGTGCCGTACTACTATTAATACAACAAAACAGTAGTATTGGGAATGTTTTTTTTGTGGAACGTCTCCTGATCGTATATCTACGATATGAAGATATTTTTATAGTTGACGGGAAAAGAGCTGTATCCTGCTCTGTGCAGAAGGACCCACTTCTCACACTCTGTTTCCCCCCTTCTCTTCCTCGAGCACCTTGGAGAATCAACCAACAAGAAGAAGGTCTATACACAACATAAAGAAGAGCGTGCCCTTTCCAGCACCGACATCCCTGAGTCCCTTACCATTGCCTCACATGACAATTAATAGTGGAAAGAGAAACATAAACTGTACCGGTATGTGTATGTATACATATATCACATATACTGCAGTACGTGTATATTATATAATGTGTACAGAGAATTAGTACATATTATGTACGTACCACCGGTAAACATATATATGTGACGCGTTTGTAATAATTCCGCTCCTCCTAGGATATAGATCATCGATGCCTACTACGTGATCTACGAGTAGATATTTCAGGCCAGATGCATTAATTACTGATAGATTATCTGTATTGTATGATCTGTATGATCTGTATGATCTGTATGATCTGTATGATCTGTATGATCTGTATGGTCTAGCTCATCATAGCACATATTTCCTGAGTTGGATCTATCTTTGCTATTACGGGGGACCATAGTAAATAGGACCTGCGGCACACACTAACACCTATATATTTATATATTTTTACTAACAAAAATTTGTCCTATTTACTATGGTCCTCCGTAATACGAGGTATGCAGGTCCTGCACGACCTCACACAACGGAACGACAGGCGAGGAACTAGCTATTAATAGATTATCTATAAATAAAAATAACTATAGATCATCTATATGACATGATCTGTGCGAGGTGGGAATAATTTTGAAAAATATTCCGCATTGCTCGCATTGCTTGCTGTTCTTTTTTGACACACACACACTATTTTCTTATTTTATTTTAATAGTCGTTTAACCCTTTTAGAACTGCAGTCCCGTTATGGGGACAAACCACTCTAATTCTAAGTAATTTGTCCCCAAAATGGGACTGCAGTTCTAAAAGGGTTAATATTTAAAAAGTGTGTGAAAACAAAACCAAAGGACGAGACTGCTTGTGGGTCCAAAATCCCCCCCCCCCCCCCCCCCCAAAAACCTGCCATTGTTCCTTCTTTTTTTCACGCGGACGATCAAATGGATGAACATATATTTTTTATATAAAGGAACAGTAAAAACAAACGAAAAGAACCATGCATTGCATACATACGTTGCATTATATCAGTTGCGTATGCACGTATTAGTATAGTTTTTTTAGTCCATTAGTTTTTGCTGTTGTTGTTGTTGTTTTTGGCTTTTTTAGGACGATACGGGTACGATATGGTTCTTGTTTTTTTTAAACGATGGGTATCCGTCTTATCAATACACGTATAATATGAGTACGAGTAAGTATACGCCGTATATGTATTATATACTTTATTAATAGTATGTACCTGGTATCATATATAAAATATATGTATTGATAATATACAACCGTACTCAAATAGAGTTACTAATAGTTGACAATGTGCATATCCCTGAGTATTGCGAATACCCGCGGCCAACGAGTACTCGCCAAATCTGGCAAAAAAAGACTTCGCCGGTACTCGCGAGTATTTCCACTCTTTTTGTATGGATTCTAGTATAGTTTACTACACGCCATTCAAAATGAAGTGCTTGGGTTTTAGCGTGCCCAGTATAAACTGTACGGGTTTCAGTATTTTACTACACTAATAATTAAATGCCATACAATTATAATGTACAGGTTTTAGTATGCTATACATAATAATATCATACATTCATCGGGTCCCGAATACTCGGGAGTACGAAAAAAGTGCTACTCGTACATATAATATATATATCTACACAGGGTATCTATTACTGAAGACTAGAGTTTTTACTCGCGAGTAACCGGGGGTATTTTCTAAAAGGGGTACGTACGTACAATTTACAACTATTAGTAACTCTACTGCATGCAGTAAATCCTGGGCATGCACTCGAATCGGAATCCCAGACGCCACATACACTCTTTCTCCTACAAAAAGGTCAAAGTGAAAAAAAAACGCAGCTTTGGGATTTCTGTACTACTAATAATCGATAAAATGACTTTTAATTTTTCCAAGTCTTATTTTTTTTAACAAACTTGGTTCTACCAGTAGTCTTATAGTACATCCTCCCCCTGTCTGGGCTCCTCTCGAAAACGAGAGTGAGAGTGCGCCCTTCGAAAAACAAAATCGTTCTCCCCTGCTCTATTCGCCATTGACCCAACCCTCCCCAGCTCCCCAGGCCCTCCCGTTGATCCATGGACGAAAATAATCAGGAAAACATGAAACATCAAAAGAAAAACGAAAAGAGAGAACAACCATTTTTTTCTCTCCATATATTTTTTTAATTAAATAATAGAGTAGTGTTCTGCTTTTTCGTACGTATCCAATACGTTTGGCATTGCCAGTCGCCCCCCTTGGATATTGTTTTTGCCCGTTACGTATTATATGTATGTACTTATATATGATATGATATATTATACCTGGTAAATGATTAAGATATCGACCTCTTTACTATTTATTTATTTATTTTATTCCATCCCATCAGTAATCAGTAGTGGACACTGCTGTTAGTGGACCTTCCTAAGGTAGCTAATTAGGCACTCTGATTGGCCAAGCAAGCACTGACCACTGGCATAGGGTTCGGGTTCGGGTTAGGGTTAGGGTTCGATCTGAGGGTCAACATACTACTAAGACAAAACCCCCATTTTAAAGATCCACTATCATATCACCCTTCGTCCACCCCTCCATCCCATTTATTATCTTCGCACTTCTGTCTTTCTCCCTCCCTATTATTAATAGTCGTAACTCAGATCCGGGGTCACAAAGTAGGCTCCTCTCCCTCCTCCCCCACTATGGTTCTTGCCTTGATTATTATCGCGCAGAGCGTTCAGCCTTCCCAACGCTCGTCGATTTCCATCGAATTTAGCTAACTCACGCTCTCGCGTTTTCCGCTAGTCAAGATATTTGTTTGCGAGAAAAAGTCCCTACGACGAGCATGCCACTCTCGGGGGGGCTCGAACTCACGATCTTGACTTTAACAGGCTTCGTGGTTACCTGCTATTAATAGCCCACCGGGGCGACCGGCTTATCTGTGAGCTGTAAACACAGCAACAACAATAATAATACGTCCGTAGTGTGCGAACAGTATTAATTCTCTGTCAAGGGGGACCATAGTAAATAGGACCAAGTATTGCTAGTAAAAATAGATAAATATGTAGGTTTTTGTGTCTACTGTAGGTCCTATTTACTAGTGTTTACTATGGTCCTTGCCCGCAATAGCACTACACTAAACTATTGATACTGAACTGCCTCATCGTACGTATATATGTATAATTAAACATGCGGGGTACCAGGTATGAGATACCTGGTACTTACATACCAGGTATATATTATATCATACCAGAGGTGCCAGGTATTTACCTTTTATGAAGGTTGAAGGTTTCTCTATAATAATAAGAGCCGGCGGTCAGAGGGGGGGCCCGAGGCAACGGGGCTATATGCAGCAGCGTGGTTGGCCATCTTCCTTCGTTCTGACGTAGGCAAGTAGGAGGAGGGTCTAATGGGCTGGTGGTGCTTCCAAATGCTATTATTCTTTACTATTGTCTTGTGTGTACCTGGTACATATCATACATACATAAATACATACCAGGTGCATACATACATACATACATACATACATACCAGGTACATAAATACATACATATTATACATACCAGGTACATACATACATACATGCATACATACATACATACATACATACGCACATAGTTTTTGTGTACAGACAGAAAAGAGTGCTCGCAATTAAAAAAGCAGGAGTATTCCTCGTATCACATACCCACCGTAAAGCTTTTCCCCAAGGTTTTGTACAGCGCCTATTTTTATTTTATTCGCACAGCCGTAGGAGTAGCGCGGCATGCCGTATAACTTCGCACCGACGGGGCTTCGCTGCGAGTAAGCACACGAGAAAACGAAGCACTTTGCACACGGACATGTGTCCTTAGTTTCGATCAGCAGCAGTAGTAGTAGTAGTAGTGCGATAAAAAACAAAACATGGATGATGTGGAATAGGTTTTAGCACTACTGTACAATATAGGGCACCTAATAAGAAACAGGCTAATAAGAAAGCCAGGTTAATATTTGGAGGAAAATAAGAAATTCGAGAGTCGTTATCTTGAAATTAGTGTGGAAACCACCCTCTTTCGAATAAGTAATCCAGCCTGGACCCTATTTCCTGTTTCTTATCAAGTGTCCTGTACTGTACTACTTGTTGTACAGAAACCTAAATATGACTCTTATTCCAAGTGGTTTTTGTTCCCACTATGAGCGTGCAGTGCTATAAACGGGGCAAGAAAAGGAACGCACAGCGAGGGGTAAGTGTGATGACGCATACAATAGGGGAGTCTTATACTCGTAACTCTATTCCGCCCCGTCCCTCCACTTTGCGTAGCATACCGCCACCCCCCACGAGGCAGTTACACAGTGCTCCCATTTATTGCTGTCTCAGGAAGTGGCCACACCGGAAATTAAATTCACTCATTGAAGCTGTCATCCACACATGCAAGTCCGCCTCACAGGCGGTTTTCTAAGTAGGATGCAGCTCACCCTTCATGCGACTCGCCGAACACCCCACGGCGCTTCACGCTTGGTGTTAGCTAGCAATGTCTGCCTGGTCGGTGAAAACCCGATATGCTCCGTCCCGGCATTGTATAGGGATGCGAGGGTCTATGGTCATACCACTACGCGGCCATGCATGAATATGAAGTACACCCCCCCCCTGTTGCGTAGTGTCTCTCTTTGTGGCCTTGGGTCCCCTCGCACCTTTGCGAAAGCATACACTCGTACAGCACGACCACCTCGCTCTCGCTCTGATTTCTGGGTTCCATGTCGCACAGGCACTAGTATAGTGCCTCTGTCCCAAATTCGCACTGGGGGAGGTGTGCTTACAATACAACAAAACTACAACAAGAGCATCACCAGTACAGTAGTAGTAGTGGTATTGAGTGTTTCACCAGTTAGTACGGGGGGCCATAGTAAATAGAACCTACGGTAAACATAAAAGCCTATATATTTACCAATTTTTATTATCAATATATGGTCCTATTCACTATGATCCTCCGTAATAATTAACATTGCTATATCACTCTGTCCCTGAATAGAAGCACCTTTTGTATAGTAATTTGTATTCTAAACGGTCCCTATATTTAGGGACACATATACGAAGTGATATTATTAATATGAATAGGGTTATTAATGGTAGAAGAATGGAATGATTTCATCCGTTCACTTTCCGCTCAGGGGTCCTTGGTTTCGCACATCCGGGTTGGCAACTTAGTTCGTAAAGAAACATGAATGAAATGCTTGAAAAACCGATCGTACTTCAGTGCAAAACCGAAGCGCTTACTGACACGTAGTTAGGGCAGGTATTAATAGTATTCGTATCATATGCAGGAGGAAGTTTTTTTTCATCGTTCATTTTTTGTATTAATACTATTATTATACCACTACGGTGGTACCGTTTACCGTGTACCTCGTACGAAATGTCTTTTTTTTTTCGTATGATACCATAGGAAGGATGATCATACCAGTGCGAAATACACTTCTCCCCACGCACCCATGCATGGATGGGATGTTGTGCTGTGTGCTTAGTGACGTGTCACTAGCGGTGGGTAATATATGAAATAGCGTGCATATTCATTGTGTGGTTATACATGTCTTTTTGATGAAAGAAGCGTGACGTTATAGATCAGCCGTCGGCGTTAAGTCGAGTTACTGAAGGTTTAATGTTTTGTTTCTTTTGTTGCGCCGCCTTTCGTATCCAGTACGTTTGGCGCCTATACTAACAATTCTACTACGAGCTTCTCCTCCTCTTCCCCCCCCCNTCACCCATGAACCACGAAACAGTCTGGTCTGCACGACATCAACAACACGTGCACCTGGCACCGTGAACAGATCATCTACAGATCGTCGATTCCCACTTGACGATCTGTATGATCTGTATGATCTGTATGATCTGTATGATCTAGCTCATGTTGCTGGGTGGGAGCCGTATAACCGGCAAGATCTAGGACAGGTTCCTGGATTGGATCTGTACTATACAGATCCTGCACTACAGTACATCTCTTAATGGCAGGCTAGGATTTAGATGATCTATCTGCTCTATCTGTAGATTATCTATCTGTAGACGATCTATCTGTAGATGATCTATCTGTAGACGATCTATCTGTAGATGATCTATCTGTAGATGATATGTCCCAACTGTGAACAGTATGGTGTACTGGCACAAAAACGTTAACCGCTAACAGTCTGGTGTGGATACCATCAGCGCAGTATTCGCGACAGCCCCCCCCCCGCTCAAAAGACGAGCAAAAGCAAATTCGACTCCAAATTTCGTACTGTTGATTCTGCTACACTTTTTTTCATGCCCTCTATTTTGCTACACCAACTTTTGTGCCCTCGGTCTTGCTACGTACACAACTTTTGTGCTCTCGATTATGCTAGACAACACCCCCCCCCCCCCCCCCCTGCCTGTCTCGAAATGGTGTCAATAGTGACAAGCCAAGGCGAAGCAAACAACGTAGTAGCCGTGAGGGCTGCCCCCCCCCCCCCCTTGGTGCTAGCAATGCCTGCCTGGTCGGTGAAAACCCGACATGCTCCGTCCCGGCATTGTAGGGATGCGAGGGTCTATGGTCATACGACTACGGCCGTGCACGAAATAAGTACACCCCCCCCCCCCTTGGTGCTAGCAATGCCTGCCTGGTCGGTGAAAACCCGACATGCTCCGTCCCGGCATTGTAGGGATGCGAGGGTCTATGGTCATATGACTACGGCCGTGCACAACATGAGTAGTAAGTACACAGCTCCCAGCCTTCCCCCCCACGTCTTTCTCCGTCCTTCCTTTGATATCTCCCCCATAGCGACTACGCTATAGTGTCGGGGCTTGTCCGGGGCCATGCTATGGTTATTAATGGTGACCCCCCCCCCCACCCCCCTTTCCCTCCTTTCTGGACTCCCCTCTTCTCGCCCTTTTCCTTCCCCCCCCACCACCCCCCCCTCCTCCCCCGCATATCCTTACGGCATACTGTAGGTACACATATGGATTAAAGTACTTATTATACTGCCAGGTACCTCGTAATATTATACATACATGATACATACACGCACGGAATCAATGTTATTGTTTTATATATTATGTGATGAGTGAATGCCATCTATCTGTGTTATTCTTGGATGTCGTGCGATATATATATCGTTGGGTAAAACTACTATTAATACTCTATGTAACGGTTGCACAAGGTCGGATACATCACGATCTACAGTTCAGTAGATCGTCTATTATTAATAATAACGAGTTCGGAATCGGGGCCCGTTCTCTCGCCGGGGTCTCCGAGGGCCGACGCGTGGGGCGGGCCGGGCGTTGGCGCGGCGCCGATCGAGGTCGGGTGGCGCGCGGTAGAGCCGGTCTCCCGCGGGGCATACCGAAACCGGCATAGTCGTGAAGATCCCAAACGACACCATCACCACATCATCACCACTACCGAACGAAGCGTATTATATTATAAGGAGATACAAGGGGACTTCGCCGTCGGCTCACGCCGCCGACGAAGCTACCGAAGGAGGACGAAACTTCACAACACGAAAACGAAACTTCAGTGCTGGCAAAAAGGAAATAACACAGCAGTAGTGGATCTTGACAAAAACTGCATTATGACATGTACGGCGGGCGGCGGACGTGAGAGAGGTATGGGGCGAAAAAGGGAAATACGTAGCCACGGTTAGCCGATTTGACCCTCGGACACCTGAGAGCGATTCGTGACGAAACGGCACAAGTGTAATCATATTAACAGATATAGATCCGAACCTGCCGTTCTGAGGCGCTGTGTTAGCTGTATCTTACTCTGTACGTAATGCTGTATATAATATGTAGTCGTAGTACACAGATTCAACCACAGAGGAAACATGCCCGAAACCATGCAGATTATGTGGCTCCCGTCTGTCAACGTGACCTGTCGATCATCCTTCGGATCATCAGTAGGGGCCCCTATATCTGCCCTGAAAGGTCTAGATCATCATCGAGCACGCGATGATCTCTATCCGAGACCCGTGAATGAAATGTGAACGGGTTGTTCATGATTTAATTGATGAAAAAAACCCACTATATTGGAACACCCACCACCACCAACTGAGCTCCTATAATTACAGCTCGTTAGCAAGGATATGTATAGGAATACAGGCGTAGACCCAACCCAACCCCCAACCCCAACCCTAACCCTAACCCTAACCCTGACCCAAACCGGACCCAAAATGGACCAAAAACGGGCGGGAAACGCGGCTGCGCCGCTTTTGCATCTATCTATGGCGAGAAAATCGCGAAGACATTCCGAACGCGGACCACGATGATCCCGAAATGCGGACCACATACAGGCAATTTTCAAGACAAAATCACCCCTTAAAATCCTTCCCAACAATACAGCTGTAGTACAGGACACCTAATAATAAGAAACAGGGAATCTGGTCCAGGCTGGGTTTCTTATTTCAGATAGGGTGCTTTCTACACAAATTTCAAGAGAACGACTCCCGAATTTCTTATTTTATTCTAAATCTCAGCCTGGATTTCTTACGTATTATTAGCCTATTTCTTATTAGTTAGGTGTCCTGCACTGGCTGTAACGGATTGAATAATCTACTCGACCACACAGCAAGGTAAAAGCGAGAGGCTCGAGCGATACGAATCCAATCAGTAATCCTGACGACGACTTAGGATAGATCTTCCAGCGGTTTTCCGGGAAAATTCGACTCACTGATAGTATCAGGAGGAATTTCGTGGTCCACAGTCCGGAATGTTCTCGCAATTTTCTCGCTAGATGCAAAAAAAGCGGCGCAGCCGCGTTTTCCACCCGTTTCTGGCCCGTTCTGGGCCCGGGTCGGTGTCAGGGTTAGGGTTAGGGTTAGGGTTAGGGCTAGGGCTAGGGGTTGGGTTGGGTCTACGCCCGTGCCTCGATTCCCAGCGCCAGAATCGTAATAACCATCCCGACCCCTGGAAGATCTATCCTAAGTCGTTGTGACGGGGACCCAATCCAATGGCCCAGAGTCTTTGCCAGTCACACACCTTTTATACATATGTCCATGGACAAATCAAAACATCTATTCTCGTTTGTACGAGTACAATAATAGCATGATTAATGACGTATCGGGAGAACTCACAGCTGACGACGTTGTTGTTGTTGTTGTTGTTGTCTTCACATTAAACCCGTTCTTTCTACTCAACCACATCATTACACCCAGTGCCTGTCTTGATTCCCAGTCCTCGTAGAGAGATACAAATTCTGTGGTCACAGACTGTGAAACAGAGAA
Source organism: Saccharina japonica (assembly GCA_008828725.1). NCBI lineage: Eukaryota > Phaeophyceae > Laminariales > Laminariaceae > Saccharina > Saccharina japonica. Next base: position 121,817 of record MEHQ01002450.1, read on the forward strand.
AAACCAAAACAAAATAAACGCAAATTATTAATGGGTAAAGCAAGTGAGATGCGTAACGTACCGGGTACGAGAACACAGCGACACGAGCCGAACCAAAAAATAAGAACAAAAAGACAAATAAAAAACAAATTCTGAAATGATTTTTTTAAAATAGTTTTTCCGAGTTTTTTTGTAAAACATAATAATTCGTAGATGGTTGCTGTTGTGCGCTGTTGCTGTTGTTGCTGTGCCACAACAACAGCAACAAATAATAAAATACTGATAAAGAGGCAGCTGCAAAAAAAAAAAGAGAAAAAAACGAAAAGATGCGGGGAAAATCGAAAAACGTGCTGTTTTCAATGAGTTTGTATTACAAAATACGTCCGCTGTGAGATTGTGGTTGATACAGTATCCAATTTTGAAAAGCTGCATGATACGTTGAAATTCGAATTTGAAAATTCGGATCTTTTTTCTGGATTTTTCTGCCACCGAAAACCGAAAAATGATCTGTGGACAGAGCCACGTGTACACAACAAGAGAGAGGCAACCAATACGTAGTATCTTAAAAACCAACCCGTTTGAACGTTTGAACCGATCTCCGTATCTACGAGTACATCTCTTTTTTTGTAAAAGCCGGAGACCAGAACACTTTTTATTTCCTTCGAAAACGAACCGCGAGACTACTATTAATACTATTGAATATATACTACTGTACGTATCCGCGCGTGTGTTTTTTTCATTGATTATGCAAGTCAGAATCATACGTATCTGCTTGTTGTTGCGTCTTACTAAGCTGTAGTATACCATTCCTCCCCTACTCCTCATTTTCCTGTTGTTGTATATGCTGCTGTGGCGCTGCTTCTTTTGCGGTGCGCGGCTGTGCTTGTATACCCCTCATTCTGTCTCTCACGACCTGCTATATATATCAATCAACATTTTTATATACTACCTGCGCGACATCAAGCAACTAAACTGAAACTCGTCATCATCACCATCAATCATCGGAGACCCACCCACCTCTCCTCCTCCTCCTTTCTTCCGCTTCTTCGGCAAGAAGTACCAGCAACGCAAGGAGAGGTCATCACCATCACCACCCCCAGCACCTTGTACCAGGGTGCCAATTACAGGAACAGCCACATCATCATCAATCAGCATTAATCACCACGATCATCATCATCATCATCATCACCCACTACCTGGTGCGACGTGTGGCGTGATCCGTGGGCGGGCCTGCTTGAGCCGACAACCCACCTCTTGTGCTTGATGCTCTCAACCTGGCTAGCACTTCGCACTGGCTTGCAAGACACAGCCTGTAGGAATACGAGCAGCAAGAAGGGTAGCAAGAGCAGCAGAAGAAACAGCAGCAGCAGCAACAGCAGCGGTGGCGGCGGAAGCAACGGCATCATCCGAAGAAGCAGCAGCAGAAGAAGTGTTGCCTCGATTTCGCGAGAAGAGTCATTAGCATCACCTTCGCCAGTCGCAGGAGGGGCAGAAGCAGCAGCGACAACAGCCGCGGCAACCAACAGCAGCAGCAACAACAGCAGGGTCTACTGTTGCAACAACAGCAACAACAACAGCAGTAACAACAGCGGCGGCTTGCTGTGGCGAGATTGGGATCGACCACCACACATCATGGGTGAGACAAATAAATATACATCTTGAAATACATGCAGCAAAGAAGGCAGTAGTAGTATTACGTCGTAATAGTACCACAGAGCAACCCCCATTCATCATCACCATGGCCATGCATTCATGGGTGGCATGGCGCTCGCGTCGACAGCAAAGCACCCCCCTCTACTCGCCGTGCACTCCTGTGCGCGCCCAGCCGCTTGACGGCTGCCCCCGCCTAAGTGCCTAATACGCAAGAACAAACAGCACAGCAGCAGAGTGCGGTCTCCGATGATCTAAAAACTTTGCAACAGCAGTTCGACATTCTTCGATCGGAAATCGATGTTGGTACCTCACCTGCTGGGTCGTACGCTATGATATCACACAGTCATTTTGAGAGTGGTATGACAGCAGCAGCAGCAGTACCAGTAGCAGCGGTAGCAGTGACTGGGAAGCTTGCTGTGTGCGTTTCGATCGAGCTCGCGTTCAGCTATATACGTATATGCAACGTGTGGTGTGGTACAACAGCAGCAGTCTAGTTCCTATCCGTACACCAACGACTATTACTGCTGCACGTAGCAACAACTGGTGGTGCTGCTGGAGACTTGTGTACTGCTTGCTGCTGTGCACGTTTCAGTACCAGCAGCAGCAGCTGCTGCGATTTTTCAAAATACTTGTTTTATGTACGTATACCTGGTGCGTATGTACTCGTGGCACAGCCAATTTTTGTTACTTGCATTTTGCGTTGCATCCAAGCGAGAGAGGTTTGCACCAACCCGACATGCTCAGAAAAAAAGCTCGAAGGCAGCATTTCCAACTGCGTGCTTGCTGCTTGCTGCTGCTGATTGCAGCTGATTGCAGGTGTACCAGGTGCCAGGTATATCAGATCAGTATGTTGCCGGTAGCATACATACAGCTCATCATGTTTCTCGCACTGCTGTAAACAGCAGCAGTACATCAACTACTGCTGCTCCTCTGTACGAGGTACAGAGTAAGCGTAACTGCTGTTCCCTGTACGTATACAGAGTCAGTACCTGGTACGTTTATGATACGTATATACGTGGCTCGTACCACAGCACCAGTTTTTTTTTAGTATTTTTGCTTGATCGTGATCGCGTGGCAAGGCGCGACATAGAGCAGGCAGCAGAGGGCAGGCACCACGAAACTGAAATCCTAGATTGTGTATACGAGTACGTAGTAGCAGAGTCCTGCCCGCTAGAGTCCCACCGGCCACGGAGTCCCTCACGCACGCACGTCTCTTTCGTGGTCAATTGTTCGTGGTTGGCTGCTGATTGCCGATCGATGCCGATGTCAGTCAGTCACTCATTGATTGCTGCCGCCACATTGTCCGAAACTATAAGGATCGTTTATCCATTAACATGAATACCTAGAGGTCCTTAAATTTACGGACACAGTGGATATCATATGTAACCACGAGGATGGTGTGTTGTGGTAATAAAGATACGCAGCAGTGTCGCCGCCGAGCGGAGTTGTGCCGCGGGGCAGGGTCGCCATGTGGAATCCAATCTACGAGGAGAAATCTGTTTCGTGTTTCTGCGAGTTAACCACGACATCGATCGAGCACATCACTGACATGTGTGGCACATCCGGTAGCGTCCGTGCTGATTCTTCATCCTATGTACATATCATCTACCACTCTGTCCCGAAATATACGCACCTCTTTAATTGAATGTTACTGTGTAAAAGGTGCTTATATTTCGGGACATATTGGTATATGACAAGAGATATATATTGCCATAGTACCGTTATGGCGCCAACTCTGCTGTGGTCACAACTACCTGGTATTAAATAACTGCTGCTGCTGCAATGCTGCTGCTGACTGTATCTACGGGTTATTTATTGTGAGTAGGTTTCATACTGCGTTGTGCGTTCGTTCTTTCTACCCGTCGACATCCAGCTCGTGGGCGGTGATGGGTGATGGGTGGCGAGTGGCGAGTCTTCATCCTATGGATGATATGTACTCGTACCATTTTTCGTTACTCTCTCGTGAACAGAGAGCTACCACCGATGCATTGTCGTAGAGAGATTCAAGCTCTGTGTGAGTACCGTCCGATGGATAAAGATATAACATGCAAGAAAGAAATAAATAACCACCCCCCCCCCCCTGATACGAATTTCACAGCAGTCAGTCAGTTAGTCGACTTTATCCAGAAAAGCGGGGCTGGGCACACCGAAATAGGCTGCTTTGGATAGAGATTGTCATCAGAGTAACGTGCTGGAGATGCTTTTATAGATTGGACTTTCTCCTTTGTTTGTCAAGAAAACCACCTTCAAAATGCGTCAGACGGGTGGTGTGTGACTATTGTATGTATATATCATAAGTACGTCAGCTGTGAGTATGACTGATTGAATAGTTGATACTCAACTTTGCAAGCTGCTTTTGTTCTATGATATACCTATGTATGTACTCGTACGTCATTTGTGTTAAATAGTATTCATGTGTGATTCGTGATGCATTAGGTACCCTATTAGCCTAATAGTATTAATAGTCACTTTTAATAGTGTTGTATATAAGCCGGCGTTCCCGGTGGAATGACAGGTGAATCTCGTCCCTTTTAGGAGTCAAGGTCGTGAGTTCGAGCCCCCCCGAGTGCGTGCTCGTACGTAGGGACTTTTGATCGCAAAACATATATTGACTTCGTACGAACCGTATTATTATTATTGTATTATGTGCAGCCGACTGCAACTGTAACGTACTCGTAGCGGAAAGCGCGAGAGCGGGAGTTAGCAAAATTCGATGAACATCGACGAGCGTTGGGAATGCTGAACCCTCTGCACGACAAAAATCAAGGCACGAACCGCAAGAGTGGGGTCGCAGTATCAAACCTTGTATTTACTGCAAGGATATACCGGGTACCTGGTATATGCCACCGGTACTCGGAGCACTAAAAGTTGAGAATACCGCCCATGCCATGTACAGTGTAAGCCCAGCACTCGCACCGTTGAACCTCGGAACGAAAATAATGGTCGACCTTTCACGGATCATTTACAAACCAACGGTGGGGGGGGGGGGGGCAAACGGATACGTCAAGAGCGCGCTGATTCAGACTTCACGGCAAATAACTTATCGGTAGGTGCCGTTAGCCAACTATTGATACGTAACTGACTTTAGTCGGCAACCCGGCTGGTTAAGCCAGCTGGTGGCCAGCCCACCTGCCGACTTACTGTGGGTCGGGCGAGCGAAGCGAGCCATATCAGCCAGCCGGGTCCCGCCCTAAAGAGAAATAATGTCTCCTGCATTCAACAATCCTTCCTACAAGTATGGAAACCCAATAAGTCGGATGGTCGGCCCCTTCGAGAAACGACTATTGATAAACTATTTTCCCGACTAATAACTACAGTAGTTGGTGACTTATTAAGTCGTGCCGACTTAGAGATCTACAAAGAGAGGCCCTCCATCGAACTGCAAGGGTAACCTGGAGTACAGGAACAAGCGTTACAGCAGCAGTGCACAGATCGCAAAAATGTTTTTTTGGAAACATCCCATTTATTGTCTTCGCCCTTTTTTCTCCCTCCCTCTTACAGTAGTCGTAACTCAGATCCGGGGTCACTAAGTAGGCTCTTCTCCCCCCTCCCCACTACGGTATATACGTGCCTTACGTTTTTTGTCGCGAGAAGACTTCAGCACTTTCTTCCCTCGTCGACTCTCGTCGAGTTGTGCCTACCCACGCTGCTAGTATAATAGGCGCTCTCGTGACAGCTAGTTGGTGTAATTTCAGAATAAAATCTCCGTACGTACGGAGACTCGAAACCCTGACCTCAAGCTTTTTTAGCATTCTTCGTGGTTATCTGCTAGACTACCGGGGCGACCGTCAGTATAAGCCCGGCACTCGCAGGAAATGAACCTCGAAAATAACGGGCGACCTTTCACGGATCTTTTGCCAACCAACGGGGGGGGGAAAGGCAAACAGGCACGTAGAGCTCTGAGTCGGACTTCACGGCTAATGACTCATCGGTAGGTGCCGTTAGCCAACAAACTGACGTTAGTCGCCAGCTTGGATGGTTAAGCCAGCTGGTGGCCAGCCGACCTGCCGACTTAGATCAGGCGAGCGAAGCGAGAGCCATACCAGCCAGCCGCCCCCCCCCCCAAAAGAGAACAATTGTCTCCCGCATTCAACAATCCTTCCTACAAGTATGGAAACCCAATAAGTCGGATGGTCGGCACCTTCGGGAAACGACTAACTCTTTGCCCGACTAATAACTAGTTGGTAACTTATTAAGTCGTGCCGACTTGAAATATCTACAAAGAGGCCCGCAATGGAATTGGAAGGAAGAGTAACCTGGAATAATGCAGAAACAAGCCTTACAGCAGTGCACATGGCCGGTCGCCCCGGTGGTCTAACAGGTAGCCGCGAAGCCTGTTAGCGTTGGAGGTCGGGGGTTCGAGTCTCCTCGTATGGAGATTTTTGTTCTCAAATGACAGCAACTGTCGAGAGCGCATATTATAGCGTGGGTGAGCACAATTCGACGAAAGTTGACGAGGGAAGAAAGTGCTGAAACCTTCTCGCGATAAAAATGCAAGGCAAGAACCGTACGAGTGGAGGGGGGGGGGGGGGGGAGAAAAAAAACGGCACCCTGGTTGTCTAGCTCCACGCAGCGAGTGGCGTGTTTTACAGCGTCGTTGCCAACCGACGCCAACCCAACCTATAAATATATCATATATTTATATGACGGGGGAGGGGGGGGAAGAGCCTACTTTGTGACCCCGGATCTGAGTTACGACTACGAAGGAGGGAGAGAGAAAGGAAGGGCAAGATAATAAATGGGATGGACAAAAAAAAACATATCGCAATAAAATAGTGGATAGTGGGTGTACTGCCTGTGTTCTGGGGCAGCACGAGTATTTTTCCGGTTGTGGTACTTTGAGTATTCTTGTACGCTTTCACCGATAATTTGAAGCAAGTATTGGATTAGTTGAGGCCTCCTGCCCCAGCCAGTGGTCCTACCCATACTTCCTTGGGGCTTTTGAACTATATGTTTGAACATTTGGCTGGGGTCAGATAACTCTTTCCTGTCCATTGTCTCACCCAAACTTACAACAGTACACAACACCTCTACCGCGGAGTGCGCGCGGCAAAGCCCCCGTGAAAGGCTGGGCAGTGGTAAATCGAAGTCTGCCGCGGAGTCAACATCCCGCCGCCGTCTAGGGGCACCGTCGTGCTTTAGCTCGGACACCACCGTCGAGACCTACTCGTGGTCGCCCTTATACCATCCCATGGCACTTCGTCCGTCTTCAATACTGCATATGGCCCAGCACTCGCAGAATCAAACCCCTAAAATATACTACTGCCCGCGACCTACAAAAGCACTGTTTTTTTAGCACGATGAGCCTGGATGGATGGGCTCTTGGCATTTGCAAGCCGCCAGTTTGCACCTGAACCTAAAAATCGTGGATCTCTTATGTCCCTTTCATTCGCATTTTGCTCTTCTTCCCTGTGAGGGGGAGCGTAGCGGGCCGGCGACATCCGCCGGCGGAGCGAAGCTCCTTGTATGTGCGTACTGTCGTGGTAGTCATTTCCCCGGAAGCTCGGCAGCTCTAGGGTACTACTACTACTACTGTAGTTTGCAGGAAAACGCCACCAGCACTTCTCTACAACTCCGACAGATCCATCATGATCTAGTTATTCGATTCCCACTTTATGATCTATAAGCAGTTGGCCTTCCAAGGCAAATCTATTATTCCCGACCTTGCATGATCTAGCTCATTGATGTTGCCGGGTGACCCGTATAATCTGCACGGTGATCTACGTAGCACATGCATGTTTCCTGGGTTGAATCTGTACTACAGTCTTGTCTTTCGTGTTTGGCACGAAGATGAAGCGGAATTAAGTAGGAAGCGCCACAGATCCGTTGTATGGGTGGCGCCCAAGGGAATGGAGACGGGGGGGGGGGGGGGTCATTAGGGAAACCAGGACGGACGAAAGCAGGAAAGAGACGGCAAAGAGCAAGCGGGATCGCGTAGGAAGCGTCACACATGCGCGTTGTATGGGTGGCGCTCACGGGAATGGAGACGGGGGGGGCAACGGTTCGTAGGGAAACCACGGCTGACGAAAGCAGGAAGGAGACGGCAGGCAGGGTATTTCTATTTTTTTTTATTCTTCATCTTTTCCCTTTCCCTTTTTCTTTTCTTTTCTTTTCTTTTCTCTCCCTTTAACGTATTTGGGGTTTTGCTAGCAGGGTAGGTCGTGCCTGTCGTAAATGGAATTTGCAGTGTCTGCTCTGCTTACGTACTGCATTGCAACGTAGTACCTCTGTGTCGTAATTTTGTGACCACATAACTGGTATCTCTCTCTGTAGGATTCTTGCCCTTAGCCCCTGTTTTCCTATCGAACAACGCCTCCCAAGTAATATTTTTGTTTTTTGTCCATCCCATTTATTATCTTCGCCCTTCCTTTCTCTCCCCTTCCTGATCGTAACTCAAATCCGAGGTCATAAAGTAGGCTCTTCTCCCTCCTCCCCCACTACGGTTCTTGCCTTGCATCTTTATCCAGAGAAGGTTTCAGCACTTTCTTCCCTCGTCGACTTGCGTCGGATTCCGCCTACCCACGCAACGAAGGCGCTCTCAGCAATTGGTTCCTTTTTATTTTTTCAAATAAAGTCAAAATCTCTCACCACGGTGGGATTTGAACTCGGGTACCAATGATAGTAGCCTTTGAAGCTGACCACTACTCTACCGGGGCGACCGGCTATGCACGCCATCCGTTCCCGTGTCCCATCCCTAGGGTTTTATGGGCCTTGCAGAGCAGTACCAAAAAAACTCAAGCCCCAAAGTCGACACCGGAGCGACACCGGAGCGTGTCTATTGTTTATCTTCACTTGTCCCCTGTTTTCCTATCGAACGAGGCCTCCCAAGTAATACACCATCCTTCCACCGTACGAATGTCCTGTTCCTATTGATAGAGCTTTACCGGCCTTTCAGGGCAACGCTGCAACACTTGACGAACCTATTTGAGTCTCTGATGAGAGTTTGACATCTATAGTCGGTCTCAACCCAAACATAACGCCTGCCAGCCAGCCAGCCAGCCACAAGTACGCACTTCATTGAGTCTACCCCCAAATGTTTCGGTTATTAACAAATGTATACAGCCTCAAAACCAAAACTAAAAAGACGCCTGGCAGGCAGTATAGTACCTGGTACGCACTGCACAGCCGACGAAGATGGTGATGATGATGATGATGACGATTGTGATGATGTTGATGATGGTGATGATGGTGATGATGGTGATGACGATGATGATGTTGATGGTGGTCATGATAATGATGATGATGATGACGATGATGATAATGGTGACGATAATGATGATGATGGTGACGATGATTTTGATGTTCTCACATGATTAATAGTTCATTTATCTGAAACCTACAGCCGTGGCTCGTGTCCAACAAAGCAGGCTAAAAAACAAACAAACATACCAGGGCGTAAAAGTGATTGACGGCCCTTCCTTCCTTCCTACCCCCCTCCTACCCCAAAACGCCCCGCATGCTCACCTCCCTCCCTCCTCCTCGTGTGCGCGCAGCCGACAAATCGGGAACGCCGCAACCTGTCCCCGTCCAGGGGCCGAGAGATCCCAGTGACGACAAAGCCCTCGAGGCAATGGTGGGCGGGATATCCTCACAATTCCCCGCGCCACCAACACGACAAAGGAAATTCGACAGGCCAAGACTCTCACGTAATCGTAGCCTCCTTGTTTGATTTCCCCCCCTCCCTTCTTGGGTGAGGCGGTAGGTAGTTAAAAAAAATACTCCCCACGTCCTCCGCCCCCCCCCCCCGCCCGTTATAAGCACTGCGCTGCCTGCTGCACCCCATGGTTTTGGCGGACAAACTACTTGGAATTAGTGAGGGCTGTCTTTTGCGGTAGCGAAAAAGGGAGGCGTGCGGCGGATATGAGATATAGATTATAGTTGTTGTGGTTTTGCCCTTAGGGGGGCAGGCGTTGTGGAAGGGGTGGAGGAGGGGGGCGGGGGGGGCGGGGGGGAGGCGGAAAGCAGTATGGGGGTGATTGGTGTGGGCGATTGTGAGGGACGTCGTGGTGCTAGGGAGTATTGATAATAGATGAAAAAGGCGAATAACAAATTTGCTGGGTTTTTTTGTCACGCTGTTTTTGTGTTAGATGTGCCCCCCCTCCCGTCATGGCGACGATTAGAACTGTCCCCGCGCGGGGGGGCGGGGAGGGGGAGGGTGCTGATTGGTGTACTCTTTCTTACGTTTTGTGTCTTATGTGGTTGGTTGGCCTCGCGGGTGAGTGGGGCGTCAGCCAATCCCGCAATCGGTTTTGGTAATATTCGGTTTCTGCTTCCTTGGCTTCTTAACAGCTGAAATTAGCTGTTCGGACGGGGTTTTAGGACATGCGGATGGATCAGAGACCCCATTGGGTGACCCAGCTCTTTTTAGTGGGGGGGTACGTCTCCTGATTCGTGTGATCTGCACGATCAAGATCATGTTAGCCGAGGGGGAATCTGAACGACGCGGCTTTTGCGCACATGGTTGCCGGGTGAGATCTTGTTATGGTGACGGTTTCTTGCGCAAAATTATTATAACGGAAAGTATGGGACCTAGATGATCTGGATTTACAGCAGTAGATCGTGATCTGTCCGATATGTGAATGTTATTTTTTTTAATGTTTTTTTTGTTTTTTGTTTTTCTAGATACGTTTCGTGGATGGCCAGATTTGTGTCGACGGTGGGGGGGGGGGGCGGCGGCCGTGGGCCGTTTTTTGCTTGCAGTAGTAGGCGGTGGGGGAGGAGCCGGAATTATAGACAAACCATGGGCTCATCGTAGTAGTTGCAGTTTAGCTGGTGGGTGGGGGGGGCGGTTACCTTGTCCTCCTGCCTGATTGATTGATGGTGCTATCTGTGTAGTATACTGTCTTTTCTAGCCTCCGCTTAAACGATTATTACACTTCGAAGTAGTACTAGTGATAGCCTCGTGGTAACACTACGTATACGCGGTACGAATGAGTAGGTGTGTGCTACTCTGGGTGCAAATGTAAGGACCGTTGGGGTGCTGGTATGAATACCCTCACGGTCCTCATTTTTTTTCCCCGTTCAGAGTGGAGTTTTCCACGAATCTTTTTCTCTTTTTGTCCGTTGCCGTACGTAGCGGTCGGACTTGTCGTTTAAAACCCTTCCACACCTTGGGACAGATCATGATCTAGATAATCTACAGATAGATCATGATTCTACATCATCTACAGACGGATCATGACCTAGATAATCTACAGATGGATCATGATCTACATCATCTACAGATGGATCATGATCTAGATCATCTACAGATAGATCATGATCTACATCATCTACCGATAGATCATGACCTAGATCATCTAGTTCCTCGCCTGCCGCTGTGAGAGGGTTGTGTAGGGTCTGCGTAGTACCGATCCCACCTAGGAAGCCATGTGCTATATAGTAGACCATGCGGATTTGTACGGGTCCCACCCGGCAACATGAGCTAGGTTTCCTACAATACGGGGAATAAAACGTCTGCCTTGAAAGGTCTACTGCTTAATAAGACCTTGGATGTGGGAATCGATGATCTGTAGATGATCTATCTGTCCAAGGTGTGTGTTTGAATTGGACCCTACTGTCGCTTCTGCATATATACCAGTACACCTTTTCTGGTACACGCCATGAGCAGTCTACGAGTAGAGCGGGCTATATTTTCGCGGCAAATCACGGTTTTGTGTGTGTGTGTGTTTTAGCTACGGCAACGACGACGACGCCGACGACCAAAAAAAAACGCCTCGAGAAAGCACCCTGTGACGTACGAGGTAGAGACCCCTTTGATTCCGAAAGCGTTCGATTTCTCCGAGCTATTCCACCGACCGTGCTAACCGCAGGAGGAGGGGCAGTTTTTTTTCGTTTCCAGTGGTGATGAATGCCTGGGTTTTCCCTTATTCGCTTATTTTTTCTCGGGGCGGGGGGGAGGGGAGGGGGGGGGGTTCAGTCTCTTATTGTCGGGGCTGCGGGGAAAAAAAAATCTTATGCTTACGGCGCGCGCGCGCTCGCGCGCGGCGGGGGGGCACAGTCTCCTTTCTGCTATTTCCGTGAGAAACGGGAGAAGGGAGATTTCGTTTGGTTAGCAGTGTGGCCTTTTGGTACAATATTGGCGAGCCTGTTAAGAGAAGCAACGAACGGGCGAGCGAGCGAATGGCCACATGCAACTGCTTTCATTTTCTTTTCGGTGATTTCGCTAACAGCAGGAGGGCTCAAGCCGGGTGTTGGGTCACGCACGCAGCTGCCTTCCTGCCTGCCTGCCTGCGTGAATGCTTTTTTTTTCATTTTTTCTTTCTTTCTTTTTCTGTTGCATTGATTGATTGCCCTAAATATATATAGCTAGTAGTAGCGTCTAAAAAATGTGTTTGTGTTTTTGTTTTGTTTTTTGTTTTTAAAGCATTTATGTCGCACACGGTGCGCCATGCTTGCTTTTACCCTTGCACGCGGCACGGTTTAGGCCACCACCGGTCTGTGTGTGCTTCGTGGATCAAAGAAGAAGGAAGATGAGGACGATTGTTTTCCCCCAGCACGAACAGCAGTAGTAGCTTGTCCAATGAACTGTTTCACGCTTGTAAGAGCAGGGCAGTAGCTATTCACGCCCTCCGTTTCGTCTTTCGGTACGGTTTGCGGTGTGACTTAATCTCCGACTTAACTCCTGTTTTTTTTGTCGCTTAATCCCACGGTTGGTGTCACTTAAAAAAGGATTGGTACTGTTTTAGTATACAATAGTGGTAGCGGTCGAGAGGATTTGCCCCGAACTGAGACACGAGAAGGTCACGGGGGCTCACTAACTGTTTGGTTGTCTGGCGCGTGAAGGAGGGGGGGGGGGTGGGGCTCTGTAGCATCGCGCTTACCGTTAGCGGATGGGTTTAGCGCGTGCGTTTATCGCGTGCGTTTATCGCGTGCATTTATCGCGTGCGTTTAGCGCGTGCGTTTAATTACCGCCTACCTTGAGTGCGTGCGTGGATTCGATCATGGTGTTTTGATACTCGCCGAAGATGCCCTCCTTCGTTCCATTGCGGGTAGTGTGGAGGAGCGTTGAACAGTTTTATGGTTTCATTTCGTTGTCAGAGCAGTCCGTTGGCTTTGACAGGCCCGCTTCAACCCAATCCGGATATAGGCTGTTGGCCGTTGATTCACTGCTGGTGCTGGTGTGTTTTTTTTGCTGTGGCGACGTTTAATCAGATAACAGGTATTATAGTACAGTAGTACGAAGTATGTATTTATTTTTGTTCGTGCTTCGCGTCCTGTTTCCCAGGAGGCCTTGGCGCTTGGCTTGATTTTATAATAGGCGTAGTCTAATGCATGTGGTGTCTTGATATGTAATTTTTTTTTTCAGGGGTGGTTGCTGTAGCGCGCTGGGGGGTGCACGATCGCGATAAGGATGGGTGACTCGAAGCCTTCAGTCCGGCTTGTGTGTTAATCCATGTCTAATTTCCAACTTTACATCGCGTACACGGACGTTTTCGTGTTCCCCAACTCGTTCCCTTTCTTCAGCCTCTGAAGCAGCTTGAGCTTTTTTAGTTTTCTTTTTTTAATCTATTTCGTGTCCCCCTGTCTCGTGTTTATTTGTTTTTGTCAGCCTCTGAAGCAAGAGCTTTAAGGTTGACGTTGAAAAGACAATAAACCTTCGTGTTCCCAACGGTTTTGTTCTTTATTTTTTAGCCTCTGAAGCAGTTTTTTTTTGCGGTTGTACGTCGTTGTACGGTGTTTAATCTATTTTGTGATCCCAAGCTTCCTACGAAGTAGTTTTTTTGTTTTTTAGCCTCTGAAGCAAACTTGATCTTGTGGTATTTTTTTTTTTTAATTCTGTTACGTGTTCCCAAATCTCTTTCTTCCTTGTTTTTAGCCTCTGAAGCAGCTTGCCCTTGTAGGTTTTGATCTATTTTTATCTATCTATATTTGTTGTGGCATGCGGGGGGGGGACCCGGGGGGGGGGGCGGTAATGTCAACGCGTACCCTCCCCACGTGGAATAGTAGTGTGTGCGACGGCCACTCCGGAGTTAAGTCGATGTTTCAATGGCAACAAGTTATGAAAAAAAAAATCAAAACTCTAAATTTTCAAACGAAGGATGGGTTTTTACCAAGGACAAGGTTCGCCTTGTTGGGATTGTGGTTTGCTTCATCAAAATCCCGGGGGTGTGCTTGCCGTACGCTGAAGAGGGAGAACACAGCAGCAGGCGTTTTGTTTTTTCCTTATGCCAGCTACTCGCACGTATTCACGAGCGGAGCAAGAAAGAAAGACACTGAAAAAACAAACTCGTCGAAGGCTAAAGAAGAAGAAGAAAAAACGTTACGTGACCATCAAGCAAGCAACACGAACCAGCTCGAACGAGTTCATGCTTAGTTAATATAATATTGTTCACCTCCTTTTTGCAAAAATAAATAATCCACACTAACTGCGGTAGCTCACGTGCTTTATTAATTAATTTCTTCCACCCCCGTCCACACTGCTGTTATTCCAAATCCCTTTAGGGTTTAGTTTCTTTTTCGGCTCTGAAATACCTCTATCTTTTCTTGACCACGTTATTTGACCGTGATTATCTGACCGCCGTTATCTGTCGCCGCTTTTTTTATCGCTTTTCAATCGTTATTCACTCGATTAAAGACCAAGGTCTCTTTTTCCAAGACCAATTAAAGCAACACGTATGTGGCGATTTGTTCGTTTTCACGCTTGATGAGTACGAATAATCATCACCAAACCTTGATTTTTCCACATGATTATATTATTTCCGAGTTTTGATTATAATCATGACTCATTGCTCGGCACGTGTGATACTTATGCTGTAGATAGCTCGTACTCGTAGATAGCTACGATCTCATCTCTTTCGTATGCTGTGTTTCCCGTAGCTTCGAGTTACAGAAACAATCGGCAACCACGCGGTACTGCTGTGCATCAGAACATCGAAAGGGTGGACAGGGTTCGTCTCGGGTGTGCTCGCTGCCGCCAACGGCACTAACTGCTGTTGTCTGTTGTTTATGTATCTCCCACAACATGCACGATGCACGACCTGCAGTACTGTACATCAATATATATATATACTTTTCTATAGTCGTATGAAGCGTATGCATGCATCTACTGCGTGAAGTACGAGTCGTATCCGTTTTTACTTTGAATATTTCTTGGTGTCGGGCCACTCGTAGATTATTAATTTCGGTCCACTCTGATTAATGTCGGACATGTCGGCCTGGGCCGTCCACCCAAAAAGCAAGTGATTTAATTTCGCAACTATTTAATACCATTTTTACACTCCCCCCCTGGTACGGATTTATGAATACCACCTGGTATATACAACGAAGGCATATTCCCTTGGATTGTGCATTAAATTTACGACTACCCATGAGTGACTTTGAAACAAATTGTCGATGGTTTGTTGTGTGCATCTGAATACCGAGAGGCCGAGAGCGAGGTACGCTTGTACCCCAAATGTTGCGGTTTCAGTCGCGTCCATGTGTGTTGATAGAGCGCTGCAGCGACTCGTCCAGCACAGCAGCAGCACTGAAATGCAGCAGAGTATACAGTACTCCGCTCGCGACCTGCGTTTTGTGATGGACAAGCTGCTGCTGCACAACACAGCAGTAGTAGATGTGAGGAAAATAGCTCGGCAGCGAGACGAACTATCACCGTAACGTGACCGTTTGTTAATGGTAACTCGCGCTAAGGAGGAGGCAGCGCGCTTGAAAGACACACAGTCCTGCACAGTCGGTAAAGATATGTAAATATTAAGATTACTACTTCTCTACCTTATTATTATTTTATTTGCCATCTGACAATCAATGTATAGCGCTTGTTCCAATCATCTGTACTCGCTATTGGTGCCTGGCCGTTGCGAGCTGTGAGCATTACAATTAACTACGAGCTCTTCTCGCTGCCCCGGGATATCAAAGGATGGGGGATTTAGATCGAGGCTGGGGTTAGCCCAGGCGATTCTATCATATATACTCTCCTCGTCTCGGTCTCGAAAACAATTAATGGGGTGTCGTATTACCCTGATCCGTCTCAGACCCGAGGAGATATACTGTAGATTGGTTGGCTGGTGGGTGCCTGCCGCCCACACCCTGTGACCCACCGCACCGGCGTCGATAGGCTCGTCCTACGACTGCCTGCCTTGCGTTTCCGCGATCATCATGCATGCATGCATGCGTGCGTTACAGATGCTCAACGACGATCGCTTGTCGGCCGCTTATAAACGGCGTGACACGCCTCTCGTCAATACTTAGATTCCACTCAAGAGCGTTGTGGGTAAGATAAGCATTCCCGCACAAGTTCTCTCTCATCGACCGATTTTTGATTCCACGCCTTCGAACCGCACTACAGGCAGGTATTGGTGCTCTGCCCTTTTTTGTTTCCAACCCAGTTTTGGTTTTGCACTACTGCTGCTTAACCCCTTAAGAACTGGTCTCACGAATTTGGGGACAAAGCACTTGGAACTAGTGTGGGACAATTTTTGAGTTCTGGATGGATTAATGGAGCTCCTCGACTGCTGAGGAGCTCTCTGCCCCATCAATCTTTTGAACCCGATGTTGTATTTTTACATTTACACACACCATATCATTTGTTATGATATCTGGCCCATGCTATCGTTGTATTGGTCATATTACGTACATACGCACCAGCTCGCATTTTTTTTCTGCTCAACATCGATTGTTACGTAAGGTGTTGAGCTCCTTAACCCATTCAGAACTGAAAAAAGTGTCCCACACTAATTCCAAGTAGTGTGTCCCCGAATCCGTGGGACCAGTTCTTAAGAGGTTAAGTATGGAGCTATCGTAGCGTTAGACACGTTCTTCCAAGATTGTTCACGGGTCCGGTCCGGTCGGGTCGGGTCGGGTCGGGGTGCGGGACCCGACCCGACCCGTGAGAGTTGAAAAAAACTCCTGACCCGCTAAGAGAGCCCTGATGTTTTTTTTTTTTTTTCAGGATTGTGGTTGCCATACTCAACAATGTACAGCATATAAGCTTCATCGTTGATCACTCAAGAAACATTCCCCGAGAGAATAAGAAAACCAAGGGAAGCTTAAAAACAATTTTCCCTACGAGTATAGGTTTACCTACCGCAGTAGGGTCTTTTATAGCTGAAATCCTAAACGAACCTGATCGAAAACTGCCTCCTCTCCTTCCCCCCCCCCCGGTGAAAACCCGACATGCTCCGTCCCGGCATTGTAGGGATGTGAGGGTCTATGGTCATACGACTACGGCCATGCATGAAAATGGAGTACACCCTCCCCCCCCCTCCCACAAATTCAGAAGCTCACATCGTATTTCACGCACCTGGTTATCCCAAACAGTCCCGCCTACCTGTTGAAGCCCGTACCGCGCGCAGCGGAAATCGACGTCATTTATCGATTTGTGGGCCAGTCAGTGTTAATGCAAGCAGGCAGAGCCACTGTTTTTCGCTCCTAGACCGGCCTTCATCGACGCCGCCCTTCTCGTGAACGATTTGTCAAAAGACAGTGCTGCCTGCGGCAAAGCATGCTCACCTTGCTTCGCTCGACAGGTAGCTGTCGGTCGTGGACGCCCTCTTCATGTATCTCGTCAGAGCCAACGGTGTAGGGCTAGCAGAAGCGCTGTTCACTTATTGAGACCGGCCTTCATCGACGCCTTTCCCTTTCTCGAGCTGTCATTTATTACGGAGGGGGGGGGGGGATAGTAAACTATGGTACACACAAAAACATGTGTATCTCCCTATTTTTACTAACTATAGTTGGTCCTATTTACTATGCCCCCCCCGCAAGATGGAAGCGATGCTAACAGACTCGCACCTTGACAAATATAAGTAAGAGATGCATCCTGATGAACGTGATTGTACCAAAGCTAGAATATGCAGGAGGCGTATGGGAAGGAAATGCGAAGCTCGTGAAGCAGCTGGAAACAGTACAGATGACAGCAGCTAAAAACGTACTAGGATGCTCAAGCACGACAAGTAATGCAGTAGTAAGAGCAGAACTGGGAATGTACTCACTTAAAACAAGTAGAGACGTACGCAAGTTGAAAAGGCAATATAAAGTAAAGAACACGCCAAATAAGAGGCTGCCAGCCATAGTGGATACAACTGCATGGGAGAAAGCAACCAAAGGTCGAGCTGGAATAAGGTGGGATATCGTAGTCGAGAAATGATGGAAGGATATAGGAAACCAAGAAAAGATGCTGGCCATAGAGAAGTTTGGGGGTACAAGACAGAAGTAAAAGAAAATATAGAAAGAAGGGAAAGGCTAGCGCTAAGAAATAAAGTGGAAGGGGATGAACACTTAGAGATATACGGGGGGTTAAGAGAAGGGATAGGAATGAAAACGTATTTGCACGGCCCAATGGACTTCGCGAAAACGCTGAAACTGCGATTGCGGGCAGGGGACCGGGGCCTGCCAGAAAGAAGAAAGTGGCATACCAGTAACCGGGAGGAGGAGGAAGTAGATGCACAGATGTGCCCATGTGGCAAAGCAATAGAGAGTATAATTCACATAGTGGGAGAATGTGAAATGTACAAGGAGGAACGGAATGTGCTTAGAAGAGGAAATTAGGAAAATAGACAAATATGACATGGAGAAGTTTGGTAGACTAGATTGTAGCGAGAAAACGATCGCTATGTTAGGAGATAGATGGTGGCCACAGGCGGCGAAACAGGAAGGGGATAGGGTTAGCAAAACGTTTCTTTGTAATATATGGAAACGACGTAATGAGCGCCCAAATGTTGGAGGTGTCTCTATTAGGAGTAGTAACGGTGCTCCGTCTCGAATGGGATGCGTGGTCAATGGTCAAATTACTAAGGCAAGCAACAAATGAATACCCCCCGCCCCCTATAAATACGTATATGTATAGGTTGGGTTGGCGTCGGTTGGCAACGACGCTGTAAAACACGCCACTCGCTGCGTGAGGTAGACAACCAGCGTGCCGTTTGTTTTTTAAGGCGGTCACCAAAGCTGGCGGTCGAGTAGATCATTTGTGCGGGGTGGAGAACCTTTGCTCCGCACAAGGGGAATGGTCGTATCACGTAGTGTTAATATGGTAAGGCATCCGCGAGGCAGTTACATAGTAAAACCCATTGCTGTCTCCGGAAGTGGCCACACCATAAATTAAATTAACTCATTGAAGATCTCGTCCATATGCAAGTCCGCCTCAGAGGCGGTTCTTAGCAGGATGCAGCTCACCCTCCATGCGACTCGCCCAATACCTCACGGCGCTTCGCGCTTGGTGCAAGCAATGTCTGCCTGGTTGGTGAAAACCCAACATGCTCCGTCCCGGCATTGTAGGGATGCGAGGGTCTATGGTCATATGACTACAGCCGTGCACGACATGAGTACACCCCCCCCCCCGTACCAGTGCTACGTACGGCACAGCAGTTCGCTCGTCGCCTACCGTTCCATCGCCGACCGGTCCTCGGTTTGTGAAGGCAGTGCTATAGAGCAAGCATGGTCACAGTTTGCTGGTCAATTTTCCTTTCGTCGGCGCTCTCCCGGAATTGCTCCATCAGCCAGTGCTTGCGCAGGCATGCTCATTGTTGGTTCGTCCACCGCCCTTGACCGACCCCCCCCCCTTGTCGCCAACGCCAGTCAGTGCTACGGCAAGCATGCTTCGCCGCAGTCCCCTCGTCGTCTGCTTTTCATCAGCCAGTGCTATTACGGGGGAACACAGCAATTATATCAAAATATGGTGTTGGTACATATTAGGGGGGATGTATGATTTTTGGGGTTCATCGTTGGTTCTGACTACTACTTCTTACTACAACAGCCCACCCGGAACAGGGGAAGCATGCTCATCACCATTTTTCATTCGACAACAACCTTCCGTCGCCGCCCTTCCTTCTTGTCATCGATATGTCAGCGAGAATGCGCACAGTTCGCTCGTCGACTGATTTTCATCTGCGCTCCTCATAAATCTGTCCGTCAGTGCTACGTATATATATATATTAAAAAAAAAAAAAAAAAACAGCTGTGAGATCGAGGATTTCGTCGAAACTCATCTTTGCTGGCTGAATGTGATACTCCGATCGCGCGTACTTACGGGTTTTATATCTCCTCATGCAGGATGTACATGCATATATAGGGCAAGCATGCTCATCGTAGTTCCCTCGGCAACGGGCTTTCCTTCGTCGCTCGGCCTTCCCATGACCGATCTGTCAGCCAGACTGCGCAAATTTCGCTCGTCTACCGCCTTTTTGCCCGTCGACGCCCTTCCGCGATCGACGGGCCAGGGCGAGCATGCGCGAAGTTCGCGTTTCGATTGTCTTTGGCCGATGCCGTCTCCTCTTCGGCCTGTCAGCCACAGCAGTGCTGCGGCAGGCATGCTCACCGCATGTTCGCTCGTCAGCTTCTTTTCATTTTACGACTCTCATGGATCTGTCGGTCAGTGCTTTCAGGGTAAGCATGCTCACCACGAGCTCGCTTGGCAACAACCATTCATTGCCGCCCTTCTTACTTTCGCGTCAACGATCGATCATGTTAGCCCAGAAAAGCGCACAGTTCGCTCGCAGACTCCCTTTATCGACGCGCCTCCCTTTAATCGATGTGTCGTTTCCACCCCCAACACGTGAAATTAGACCCTTGATCTCGAATTGAAGCTTCTTGACTGCGGGCGTCAGCTGTAGTCCGCTCGGCAGTAGCCGTTTATCACCGCCGCCCTTCCTTCCTTCCTTCCTTCCTTCCTTCCTTCCTTCCCATCATCGTTTTGGTTTTAATTCTCCGGTGGATGGGTAAAAATAAAGCTTAAGCCCTCCACACTTCCACGTCTCACTGCGTGTCGTGTGTAAGCCACATTGAGCGCAGTTGTCCCGCCAACTGCCTGCCATCGACGATCTCTCAGTGATATGTCTGGCAGCTATAGTTATGAAGCATGCTCGCCCTGCCATCGACGATCTCTCAGCGATCTGTCTGGCAGTTGTAGTGTGGAAGCATGCTCGCTCATAGTTTGCTCATCGACTCCGCCGGTCACCGATACCCATCCCCCCTTAGTGAGCTGTCAGTCGGCATCTTGTGCCTCGTACGTACAGGTGGAAACTGATTAATGTCTCGAATCAGTATGAATTATTTTAAACATGTGACGTTACTTCGTGGGCTTTGGTGAATGTGTCGAACGGGAGACGGGTGTCGCAGTGAAATTATAACCAGTTTCCGCAGTAATATTTTTAACTTGTTCGACGCCCCGACGCTCTAGTGGGACTCTCGAATGCTGCTAAGAGTTGGTTTCCGGGGGTTTGAATCTCACGTGGGGTCGGACTTTTTGAGTTTATTTGCGAACATAAATAAAAAAACGGAATCAACTACGGAGAGCGCCTAAGTAGCGTTGGTAGGCGCAATTCGATGCGAGTCGACGAGGGAAGAAACTGGCTGGAGTCTTCTCCCGACAAAAAATGCAAGGCACGGACCGTAATGGGGGAGAGGAAGGAGAAGAGCCTGCTTTGTGATCCGGATCTGAGATAAGACTAGAAGAGGCGAGAAAGGGAAAAGGGCGAAGATAATAAATAGTACCAGGGTATGTTTTGTGTAAATATATATGTAGGTTAGTTAGGGCAAGCAGGAGCACCGTTTTCGCTTCCCAGCCCGGCCTTCATCGACGCCTTTCCCCTCAGTGCTTGCCCACCAGCTGCCTACCGTCGATAGCCTTCTCAGCATCGATCCGCTAGGGTTAGGGTTAGGGTAAGCGTGAACCCAAATCGATTGATGGGGGGAAGGGTGTAAATAAAATTAGGACGAGGTCAGATAAAGTATCGTGATCACATCACCGACCTCGAAATGCTTTCGTACCATGCGACTTGGTGGCAGCGAGAAACACGACCTTCCCTGTTCCTCGCATAGAACGCCGGGTTTTCCGCGCTGTCCGACGCGCTACGGCAGCTAAGCTAACCAGATACCCCTCGTAGACGCTGCCGGTGAATAGGCGTGGGTACAACCAACGCCGCTTGCAAGTATCCGCGATGGCGCGTCGAAGGGGAGACACCGGCGACAGTTAAGTACCTTGTCAGATAAAATCGTGTTTGTTGACATGGACGAGGTTGAAGAACCAAAATCACAAGTTCGACATTCTTGCTGACTCCCTTGGTCCCGCCTGGCACCCTGGTCCTCCGCCGAGTTCTCTCCCACCACAGGAACCTGAGCCCTCCCACCCGGCCCTGGACATACATAACCTGTTTCCGCTGGCTGGCCAGACGCGCGCTAAAATAGAGGTGGGACTGGTTCGTCTGAAATATTTTCTGAATGACGGAGGGCCTCCTTAGCCCAAATTCCTCGGAATTTGCCAAATTCCTCGAAAAAATTCAGTCTTGTACGTTGCAGTATCGTTTTGTTGTTGTATACTTGGGGCCACGGGATCGTTCCTCGGGAACATTAGCCCTCCTAAAAAACATTTGTTTTACTTGCTGTCAGTATAGAGCTCCTCAAGTAAGGAGAGCCTCAGAAAATGGCCTGTATGCAGGTGCACCTCTATACCTTGAGGTAGCATGCCACGTGACCATATCAACCAAATTGGGGGTTTCCTACCAAAATGGCCACAACCAAAAACGGGAACAACAGTAGTAGCACCATTGATAGTGAGTTGATGTCTGACCTGTAGCAGGCACGTGTTTGCAAGTAAGTAGTTGCGCCTGCTTTTTTGAAGGCTATGTACGCTGTCACTGAATCGAACCTGATCGTTTTTTAGTGAAAGTGGGCACCGACGCCGAGTTTTTAGTAGTCCGTTGGGCTATCCGGTTACCTACCCAACCGAAGCCTTATAACAATTGCTGCAGTAGGTAGCCCCTTTTTACGAGACCCCGCGACGAGGGAAAACGGTATAATATCAGGGACATCAAATTTCTGCCCGGTATTTTTGCCCACCACTACAAGCAGTACGCCACAGATGTTAGGAATCTGATAATTAAGAATGTCAGACATATTTTTTTTTGGGGAAAAAATAAGAATGCGACCTCTTCGTACTGAAAATAGTGTGGAACACACCCAGTCTGACATAATAATTCCAGTCTTGCCAAAAAAAAAGAGATTATTAACATCTGCCGCGTACTGGTGTACTGTCTGTGAGGGGCTGGTACTACAACTACAGTAACTCTGATAAGGTTCACGTTGGAAGAAGAAGAAAAAAACCTGGTGTATCATAGCAGGCTTCTCGACGGTTTGGCGTCGTCATTGGTAATCATAAACTGTATTTCGCTACGTATGAAACCAGTACTGTAACAAAGGGGCTGAATACGACCTACACCGTCTTTTCTTCCCACCGTCGTCCAGCATATTTATTTCAGACTACTGTTTAATTTTAATTTTAATTTTAATTTTAATTTATTTTAATTAATTAATTTTTTCTCCCCCCACAAATAGACGCACACTTCCTGAATTCTACAGCCTCGGATTGTGTCCCCCTCATACGGGATGTACACCCTACATGAGGACATATAAAATCCGTAAGTACGCGCGATCGAAGTATTACACTCAGCTAGCAAAGATGAGCTTCGACGAAATCCTCGAGCTCACAGCTGTTGTTTTTTTAATTTTAAATTTTCTAAATACATGTATGTCCTTGGTGGGCATACACGACGGTTTCATGCGAAGACAACACACCATTTTGTACTTTATACCAGGTGTGTACGTTTCACGCAAAACCGTTCCCTCTGTCTACTCGTCGACATCCAGCATACACAAACAAGCAGTGTCCGTGCTGATTCTTCATCCTAGAGAAATACCGGTACAGTATACTCGTATATAGGTACAGTATTATACAGTAGGGGTCCCTCAGTAAGGCGGTGGTGTGCCAGAGCAATATGGCCGCCTTAAAGAGGGTTATATATGTGCAGCAGTATTATACGGTAGGGGTCCCTCAGTAAGGCGGTGGTGTGCCAGAGCAATATGGCCGCCTTAAAGAGGGTTATATATATGTGCAGCAGTATGATACAGTAGGGGTCCCTCAGTAAGGCGGTGGTGTGCCAGAGCAATATGGCCGCCTTAAAGAGGGTTATATATATGTGCAGCAGTATGATACAGTAGGGGTCCCTCAGTAAGGCGGTGGTGTGCCAGAGCAATATGACCGCCTTATAGAGGGAAGGCGCCTTATCCATTCGAATCTGTGAGTGCAATTTCCCAGTGGCACCAAGCGGTTTTGACCGCCTTATATCGGGATACCGCCTTACCCAGACCGCCTTATTGGGGTGTAAATGTATACCAGGTATGTATATGTATATGTATTATGTATACAAGCTCTGTGGTCACGAAACTACGACAAAAAGGTATTATACATATCATACAAGGGAACATCGCCGTCGGCCCAGGCCGCCGGCGAGAGGAATAAGGTTAAGGTCCGCAATTACGATGCCAAGGAAGGGACGAACGCGTATCGTAAGTGGATAAACAACACTACTGTTGTAGAAGAACTTGGATGTAAAATTTCAAAACATTCATCACGGCGGGGGGTACGGGGCGCGAGGCACGAGCGTCGAGAACTCAAGTTTTCCTGTATGAAAACGGAGGGCGAGGCACGAGCGTCGAGAAGTCACGAGCGTCGAGAACTGACGTTTTGCTGAGCTCATCCAATAATACAATTTTTTATTATACGTATGTGTAATGGTATGGGCTTGGAATGCCGGTAATTACCTCAGGGATCCACGTAATTACTGTTGTGTGTGTGTGTGTGTTCTTCACATTAAACCTTCCTTTCTACCCGTCGACATCCAGCACACCCAGTGTCCGTGCCGATTCTTCATCCTAAAAAGGTACCAGTTCTGTGGTCACAAAACTACGACACAGAGATACTACACTCAGTGCAGTAAGCAGAGCAGACAATGCAACGCCATACTGCTGTACAAATACGTACACAGTGGTATTAATAGCACGGTATACCTGGTACGTATTATATTCTACTTTATGAATAGATACAACCATCTGCTATTATATATAGTGGATTATTAATAGCAGGTCTACCGGGTCTACAGCAGTTTAGTCTAATGCTTCTTCTTATTCGTTGTTTTTGTTCTCTGTTCTCTGTTCTCTGTTCTCTGTTCTCTGCTCTCTCCCCTGTTCATTGTGTGTGTTATTTCTTATTTCTTCATTGTTCCTTCCGCGTTTTGTTGCTTCATCTTTGTTCCTTCTTGTTGTGGTTCATATTTCCAGAACAACAAAACTGTACATTTTAGTTACAGAAATAACGTTACTATACCTGTAATAATACTGCTACTACTGCTGTCTCTTCGTATCAATAGTCTGCAACCAAAGAGTTTGTCAGTCGTTGTATACTTGGTACAATAAATATTACGGGGGACCATAATATTATTTTTATCTTTGCCATCCGACAATGTGCAGCATGATCTTCAGCGTTGATCACTCATAAAACTCCCAAAAGCAGAAGACCACGGAAACCAAGGAAACCTATGCGTACAGTCTAAGACCCTTCTATGTCTGCTTCCCGCCAAGATTTATCCACATTAATACTCCATTTGTTGTCCTTGCTCCCTCCTTCTTCCCAATATGCCCTCTTTACGTTCAATACTTAAGTCCTAAGCCGCATCTAAGCTCCATCCCCACGCCATCGGTTTGGGTCTGTCACCCCCCCCCCCCCCTGCTCCTCCTCGCTTCCTGGCGGCCCCTGAGCTGAAGTTTGAAGCGTGAAACCCTCCTCCTGGAGATGGCGACCTGTGTGGTCACCGAGACGATTTGCAATAATAGGCGTTCTTTCACCACATATCGTAAATAGGATCAAATATTGATAGTGAAAATGGGTAAATATATAGGTTTTTGGGTCTGCCGTAGGTCCTATTTGCTATGGTCCACCGTAATAATATATCTCGGAAACAACCACACACAGCACAGCCATCAGTGGATGATGATGTGCTTGATGTCGATGGTTATAGAAAAAAGAAACACACACAAACATGGAGCATCTTCCAACCGATCGATGCTGTACTCGTAGTATGTATACGTTTTGTATCAATCATTGGATTTAGGGGCGGAGCCTGGGTCCCCGTCTGCCTGTCTGTGTGTGTTTCGTGTTTTACGCAACCGTGTATATCGGGATATATCGGCACGGACACTGATGGGGTGTGCTGGATGTCGACGGGTAGAACGGACGGTCTAATGTGAAGAACACATATATATATACGGGTATACGGTACAGCAGTACGTATAATAGATGTGTCCGCGTAGGCACGATAGACGAGTACGAGTATATCCTTCGTATTTATTTTGTGTCCGCGTACGTACGTACAGCTAAAGGGAACCATGAATTTCCAAAACTTCCAATAGTTTTTTCGCGCAATTTTACATATTTCCATTTTTTCCATTTTTTTTTGGAACGCGAAGCGTTCCAATCATTTTGCCCTCTGAAGATTTTCCAAAAAATGGAAATATTATATTTCCTGTTCTTCCAAGTTCTTCCTGTTTTTTGTTGTTGTTTTTCTTGGAAAAAACATATTGGAAATTTTGGAAAAAAATTTGCTCGTTAAGAATGCCCCTTAACAGACCCTGCGCCGGCTAACTTTATCCAGGGTTGGTTTTGAGGGCTCAGGTCCGGGCGGGATGGGGTCGGGGTGTGCCCAGGGCGCCGAAGGCGGGATTAGTGCGAGGGCATGAAATCATTATTTTGCTATATGCGTGTATCATATTATACGTACCTTGGACGGCTCGAGTCCGTCCGGGTGATATCAGGGAGCGGTAGAGGCTGGAAGCAGGGTGGGGTGCGTGCAAAGTTGTTAAATAAGGTAGGATGAGACACGAAGTATCCCCTCCTTGGTGATCAGTTAACCTGTTACCAGTCGTAGTAGCCCCACGGACTACGTAACGCCTCACTATAGTAACGCCTCATTATAATAATGTTCTTCACATTAAACCTTCCTTCCTACCCGTCGGCATCCAGCACACCCAGTGTCCGTGCCGATTCTTCATCCTAAAAAGGTACCAGTTATGTGGTCACAAAACTACGACACATAGAGATACTGCACTCAGTGCAGTAAGCAGAGCAGACAATGCAATGCCATACGACGTATACGACATACGACAGGCAAGACCTACCCTGCTAGCAATCCAGGTGCATGAAAGAGAAAAAAGAGAAAGGAAAAAAGAAAAGGAAAAAAAAAAAGCAAAAAAGGGAAAAAAATAATAAAAAGTAAATGGCATCGACGGCAGGACATGGGTGTGTAGTGGTCGTGCGTGCAAGTTTTACGACCAAACCATGAAAACGCTTAAAAAAAAAGGGGATAATTTCTAGGGCTGTGAGTCGGCACGACTTAAGTCACCGACTAGTTATTAGTCGGACTAATAGTCAGTCGTGAAACGGAGGTGCCGACTTTCCGACTTGTTGGGTTTCCTTAACTGTAGGAAGGCTTTTTAATGCGGGGTACAGCTTTTAACGTGAATTGCTGCGGGCTGCGGATACCCTCACATGCCCTGTGACACTGCAGCGCACAGCGGGAGATACACACACACACGCACCCATGGCGGAACAGCCCATCTCTCTCGACGGTGCCGACGGCGTCAGCCCTGGCGCACCCAATGCCAACGCTGAGGGCGGAGATCCCGTCGGCGAAGTTGTGGCCATTATCGGCCAGCGGACCACCTTAGAGATGGCTCCCGGATTCGTGGGAAGCGGGTACCCGGAGGCGGGTACCCGTAACCGTCGGTACCGGTACCGTCCCGGTTCCATTTTTATTACCCGCGGTACTGAGTATCCCGGGTACCCGGGTACCCGGGTTCCTGTTATAGTTACGCTCCACGCAGCTCCCGATAAACAGCGCAACAGCGCACAGCGCACAGCATACCCTACCTACATTCACACAACACGCCATACACACACAGCAGTGATTAGACCGATGACCAATGTCTAGCAAAATGTACATGTAACCCCGGGTACCCGGGTACCCGGGTACCCGCGGTACTGAAGAATACGCACAGCCTCCTCTCTTTCACATTTTTATTCATCGAGAGAGACAACATGAAGGGTTGTCCTCCAACCTTCCGCCTCACCCCGCCTCACCACCCCGCCTGAGGACCGTTCACGCCGCTCAAACACAAGAGTGGAGAAAAAATGTACATGTAACCCCGGGTACCCGGGTACCCGCGGTACTGGAGAATACGCACAGCCTCCTCTCTTTCGCATTTTTATCCATCGAGAGAGACGAAATGAAGTCTTGTCCTCTCACCTTCCGCCTCACCACGCCTCACCACGCCTCACCACCCCGCCTGAGGACCGTTCACGCCGCTCAAACACAAGAGTGGAGCAAAATGTACATGTAACCCCGGGTACCCGGGTACCCGGGATACCCAGTACCGCGGGTACCCGGGACGGTACTGGTCAAATCCCACCGAAGGCGGTACTGGTCCCGGTTCCAATTTTTGAATCCGGGAGCCATCTCTAGACCGCCTTGGCGAGTGCACGCGACCCCGAAACTGTGCTCTACCGCGTGAAGCATGAGCAGAGGCGCAGCAAGCCGCTCAGATCCAACAACCCGCTGTGGAGGTTTTTCATGGTCTACCTCAAGCACTCGCTCCCTGGCATAGCCGTGTGCAAGCTTTGCGAGGCGAACTGGACGGCTGTTGACGAATGGCAGCGTTAGGAAGAACTGCCTGGTTTGACGCTTGGCGTTTCTTCCTGCTGTGCGTTGGTGTTTCGCTTGAACTCGCTCGGTGTTGTTTAGCTACCAACGCATTGAGTGGTGGCGGTTTTTTTTTTTTTCTCGATTTGGCGGCGGGCAAGTAAAGTGGGGGCAGTATGTGGAGCTGGCGTTCACCCGATGAATCGTCAGAGTCTACGTCGTATTGTTAGTTTTGGGTCCATCGAATAGGTTCCTAGTTTATTATTTCATGTCTCTGTTTTTTTTGTGGAAACGGTTTGCCTTTCGTACCAGGTGTGATATTGTATAATCGATGGTTTAGGACTTGCCGTCGTTATCGACGCGCGCGTTTCGCGCAAGGTTGGGAGATACGTTAATACACGAATAACATCGCGGAGGGGTCCAAGACCTTTTCTTCTGGGGATAATTTTTGCACCGCTATCTTGGTGATGAGTTCGCCTTTTCGTTCGTATCCCCGCCAGGAATTATTGCGACTCAAACAATTGCTGTCACGTTCCTCTAGTCCGGGGTAGATCTACCTGGTACATGCGTTGTACTTCTCGTTTTTTTTGTGAATTTCTTGTGTAAACTGAAGTTTTTTGTGTTTTTCGTTTGAGACTTATGTGAATCTAGGTCATATTGTTTGCGCTTTTCTAGCGTAAAATGAAGCCAAATAGCGTATTTTTGGCCTCCGGCGGCGCCTTCAGCGGGATCCTCCGGAGGCGCCTCCGGCGGTCTCTCCGGGGGCGCCTCCAGCGGGACCCCCTCGGCCGGGGGGGGCTTTATTGGCTCGCCTCACTCACCTGACTTTAATCGGCAAGTCGGCTGGCTTCGCCAGCCGACTTACCGACTAAAGTCAGCTAGTCGGCTTCGCCGACTAGCGACTAGTTATTAGTCGTGAAATGAAACCGACTCACAGCCCTAACATTCATACTATGCATTAAAATTCAAATTAAAAAATCATCTTTAAGCTGCATACATCCGTTGTTTTTTGTCAAGAATACCATAAAACAAAATGAGATTTTGGCAGCGACCTGTCCTTTTGAGAGCGGCAAATTGAACGGGAAAACGCTTGGCATCATCCCGCTCGCGTTTACGGTTCACGGGGGGGGGAATCAACGGAAAGTACAAAGGGCGAGGGGCGTTGATGCCGCCCCTCTCGCCACAGCAACACTGTGAAATGTATAGAGTGCACCTACCGTAAACAATCGCTCGAGGATGGACTGCAAGCAACACATGGACATCGACTCTTCGGAGCA
>MEHQ01002450.1:161770-263287 GCA_008828725.1 Saccharina japonica
GGGGGGGGGGTGGGGGGGGGGGCGTACTCATTTGTTGCTTGCCTTAGTCATTTGACCATTGACCACGCATCCCTTTCGAGACGGAGCACCGTTCCTACTCCTAATAGAGACACCTCCAACACTTGGGCGCTCATTACGTTGTTTCCATATATTACAGAGAAACCTTTTGCTAATCTTATCCCCTTCCTGCTTCGCCGCCTGTGGCCACCATCTATCTCCTAAGATAGCGATCGTTTTCTCGCTACTATTTAGTGTACCAAACTGCTCCATGTCACACTCGTCTATTTTCCTCATCTCCTCCTCTAACACATCCCTTTCCTCCTTGTACCTTTCACATTCTCCCACTATGTGAATTCTACTCTCTATGGCTTCACCACATGGGCACATCTGTGCATCTACTTCCTCCTCCTCCCGGCTACTGGTATACCTCCTCCTTCTTTCTGGCAGGTCCAGGTCCCCTACACGAAATCGCAGTTTCAGCTTTTTCGCGAAGTCCATTGGGCCGTGCAGATACCTTTTCATTCCTATTCCTTCTCTCAACCCCCCGTACATCTCTTAAGTGTTCTTCCCCTTCCACCTTCTTTCTCAGCGCTAGCCTTTCCCTTCTTTCTATCCTTTCTTTTACTTCTGTCTTGTATCCGCTAAATTTCTCTATGGCTAGCATCTCTTTTTGGTTTCCTATATCCTCCATCATTTCTCGACTACGCTATCCCACCTTATTCCAGCTCGCCCTTTGGTTACTTTCTCCCATACAGCTTTACCAGCTATGGCTGGCAACCTCTTATTTGGCATGTTCTTTACTTTATATTGCCATTTCAACTTTTGCTTTTCTCTATTTGTCTTAAGTGGGTACATTCCCAGTTCTGCCCTCAATACTGTATTACTCGTCGTACTTGAGCATCCTAGTACCTTTTTAGCTGCTGTCATATGTACTGTTTCCAGCTGTTTTACAAGCTTCGCATTCCCCTCCCATACTTCTCCTGCATATTCTAGCTTTGGTACAGTCACATTCATCAGTATACATCTCTTAATTCTAGTGTCAAGGTGCGAGTCTGTCAGGACTGCTTTCATCTTGCCTACGTGTGCCTTACCCTTGCCTATTACTTTATTTATGTGTGCATCCCAAGAGCAATCTTTTGAGATATCTACGCCAAGGTACGTANCAGCCGAGGCAGGTTTGTGCCCGTAGTACAGGCAGGTTCTACCAGTTAGTCGGTCTGGTACCTACTCTGTTTACCGTGTCTTTCCTGCTTTCGTCCGCCGTGGTTCCCCTACGAACCCCCCCACCCTCCGTTTCCATTCCCTTGGGCGCGACTTATACGTCGGATACGTGGCACTTCCTACTAAGTTCCGTTTCGTTCTCGTGCAACACACGAGAGTCCAGGAAAGAGAAGAGGCAATACAAATAAAAATAAAACGTACGTAGCTAAGCAACCAAAGAAAGTCCTAGGAAACGTACGGAGGGGCGGAGAGACAAAGGCAAAAGCGATCACGGAAAAAAAAGGTAAAAGTAAATGATGCGAGGGGCCGTAGCATCGCTGTCGTGCCCCCCTTGAAAAGCAACAACAGGCATTACATCAAGCAAAAAAAACATATTATAAAAAAACAAAACAAACAAACAAACAAACAAACACCCAGTTCGCCATCCACCAAGCCAGGTAGCACTTCTTTCTCATCACAGGGATAAGAACGAGAGTAACGATGAAGCTAAAAAACGACGAAACGAAAAAACACAACAGGGCCGCGTTCGAAGCAGCTACAGAGGTGCGCGGCACGGGTAGTCTAGGGGGGACTTACTAGTCAGCCTGGTACCTTGCTATCCTGTCGGCTGTCTCCCTCTTGTTATCATCAGCCGCGGTTTCCGTACGACTGTTGCCCCCTCCCTTCCCATTCCCTTGTGCGCCCCCCGCAACGGATGCGTGGCGCTCTCTACTCAGTTCCGCCTCGACCTTGTGCCACCGGACCATGATCTGTTCAGCCGCTTCGAGGACCCCCCTGTACCACTTGCCCACTTTAGTTGCTGCAACGGTCCACACTGCGGTCTCTACTCCAAACACCAACGGGACCTGTGCCGTAGACCCCTTGGAGGCTTGAAACACCTTGAGGTCTTCAGCAAGGCGTTTCTGCCAGGACTTTGGTTGTCCGCCCGGTCTGCGTCCCTCCCCACCCGCCATGGTCCCGAACATCACCCGACTGGGTAGTCGCCCCTTGGGTTGCCGTGCCACGGCTCCCGSAAAGAACAGACGCCGTTTACGGATCGTCGTTTCGATGCTCTCGCATCGTGTCTGCTTGAGAGCCTTTGCGTACGAGAGGGTCCTATAGTCGCCTCGCTGCCAACGCTGGAAGCCAATGACACGGAGGAGGATTTGGTCGTGTACCGATCAGAGCCTGGCGAAGTGTTGTGCACTGAGGGTTCAAGTCACACATCCGTACAGCAGGGTCTCAATCACTTCGGCCTTCAACATGCGGACTTTCAGACGAAGTCGAGCCGTCTTCATGTCGTACCACTCTGGTCCGAACCGTTTGAAGCACGCCCACATGAGACGGATCCGTCGTTCGATTTCGAGTGAGAGGTCAGCGTCTTCGTGGATAATGCCGCCGAGGTACAAGAACTGGCTCGTCTGTCTATACCTCTTACCAGCTGCTTCGAAAACGAGCGGCGGAGGAGGGGGTGTCTGGTCCCGTGTTCGTAAGATCATCGTTTCCGTTTTCTTTTCTGAAACCGTGAGGCCTGCTGCTTCAAAGACAGTCACGATGACTGTCATCCTTTTTGCGACACTCTCCGCAGACTTTGAGACAATTCCTGCATCATCGGCGTACAGCATACCCCATACAGCCCTTCGCACGCATGCCAATGGTACATCGTTTCCAACCACTACATCGTCCTTGAGGTGAACCAAATCCTTCATGATGTCTTCGTCTTCGCTGAAGCGTACGAGAACAACGTGTATCACAGCAGCGGAAAACACGTTGAGCAGCAGTGGCGACAGCACGCAGCCTTGTCGTAGCCCCTTCGTGACATTAAACCAATCAGAGTGCTCACCATCATCTGTGCGTACGCAAGCACGCATGCCGTCGTGGAACTGGCGGATGATTGTAAGCATCTTGGTTGGTATGCCAACGCGTGTAAGTACCTGCCACAGCAGCTCCCGGTCGACAGAGTCGTACGCTTTCTGCAGATCGATGAAGCACATGTACAGAGGGATTTTTCTCTCTCGTCCGAGTTCTTGTAATCGTCGTAGTGGGGTCCCTCAATAAGGCAGTCTGAGTGAAGCGGTATCCCGATATAAGGCGGTCAAAATCGCTTGGCACGACTGGAACCCGCAGTAAGGCGGTGACCGCCTTACTGCGGGATGGTCCCTCAATAGGGCGGTCTACCGCCTTACTGAGGGCGGCCTAGGCCTCGACATCTGTGCACAGACACCCTTCGCTTCAGCAGGACACATCAGTACATACCAGCCCACCAGGACACACCACTACATGCCAGCCTGACCCTAGCGCAACAGAGTTGGGCTGCATGGTTCCGGTGTGGTGTTCCTGATCTTGTGACAGTAATACTGCACTGTTCTGGATTGGTGCACCTACAGCAGAAAGGTGTAGGCAGTAGGCGGTGCTAAGAGTAATTGCAATACTGTACTGCCAGCAGGACAAGCAGCAGGAGACGGGCAGACAGGGTAGCAAGTACCAGACCGACTAGCTGGTCTTCACCTGTCTTATTACGGCACAAACCTGACCTCGGCTGCCCGGAAGGTGGCTTCTTTGGTGTGCTTCCTGGTTGCCTGTTTTATATCCTGTTGATCTTAGTCTTGGCTCTGTTTTGCGTTGTTTTCATTTATTTTCATTTTATCTTATTATTATCTTTGCCTCCGACAATGTGCAGCATGATCTTCGCGTTGATCACTCATAAAAACTCCCAAAAGCAGAAGACCAGGAAACCAAGGAAACTATGCGTACAAGTTAACACCCATCTATGTCTTCTTCCCGCCAAGATTTATCCCACAATTTCATTTTATTGTCTGTCGCATCTCCTCTGGAGAGCACCGACACTTTCTTTCTTTTTTATTGTTGTCTGTTTCTGTCTGGTTGTTTGATTGTTTGTTTGATCTGCTCTTATTTAGTATTTTTCATTATTTTTTTTATCTTTTTGCTGTTTCTTCTCTCTTTTTTCTCTTCTTTGCTCGTTTTTTTCTTTCAACCAACCCAATTCTGGCAAACCTGGATTTAGTCGTAGCAGGAGCTAGGTATTGCCTGTCCTCATTGGCATTGCGATTGTCTCTGCTCTAGCCTGTACTTGCCTGACCAGAGCGCGGTGTCTCTGTGTACGTAGTTTTGCCGACAGAATGGTACCTTCTTACGATGCAGCTATCGATGAAAGAATCGGCACGACCCTGGGCGTGCTGCATGGTCGCATCTCCTCTGGGAGAAGCACGACATTTTCTTTCTTTTATTTTGTCATGCTTTTTGTTTGGTTGCTTGATTGTTGATTTGCTTCAGTACACAGTACTTACTTTTTATTATTTTTTCCTTTTCGCTTTTTTCCTTTTTCTTTTTTTCTTTTTTTCTCTTGCATGCACCTTGATTGCTAGCAGGGTAGGTCTTGCCTGTCGTATATGGCATTGCATTGTCTGCTCTGCTTACTGCGCTGAGCGTAGTATCTCTGTGTCGTAGTTTTGTGACCACAGAACTGGTACCTTTTTAGGATGAAGAATCGGCACGGACACCGGGTGTGCTGGATGTCGACGGGTAGAAAGGAAGGTTTAATGTGAAGAACACTCACACAGAGTAGTACTTGTACTACTGTACGCCGGAAACAGGGTAAAAAGGTAACAATAATATGAGAACGAAGCAATCGTCAATGGCAGTTGATCATGTGCCAACATCACCACCACCACCAACAGCAACAACATGGGTGGATGGGTGGTCCATCAGGTCTTCACATCAATGCACAAAGAAATGAAATCTTGCCGCTAAGTTACCCACGATGGAACGCATTTCCGTCCCTGTTCGTCGTCATTCCTTCGTCGTGAAGCTCTCTGTTAGGTTAATAGATATTACCAGGTATACTGTCAGGTACTACACTCTAAAACAAGGTATTTCCCTCAGTAAGGCGGTAACCGCCTTACTGAGGGAATCACACACCCTCAAAAAGGCTGTAACCGCCCTATTCACGAGTAAGGCGGCTGCCCTCAATAAGGCGGTCATAGTGCTCTGGCACACCACCGCCTTATTGAGGGACCCCCACTGGTACGAACGTATGCTCGAGGTCATACGATGTAGAGGGGTGGACAAAGGGTGATAGTGGATCTTTAAAATGGGGGTTTTGTCTTGGTAGTAGTAGTGTGATCCTCAGATCGAACCCTAACCCTAACCCTAACCCGAACCCTATGCCAGTGGTCAGTGCTTGCTTGGCCAATCAGAGTGCCCAATTAGCTACCTTAGGAAGATCCACTAACAGTGTTTGTCCACTACTGACGAATTCCTACATAAAACAATGGTCTACAATAAATCCTATATGAACAACTAGGTAGGGGGTGCGAGCCCATACTATTTCCTGTGAAAGAAAACGATGCTACACTGCACTGGTACATACACTGGTACCGTGCTGCTCTGCTGCGTGCAGCTTGTTTGCGTGGCGTAGAGGGTTTTCCATCTATATATAACGGGGTTTACATACACATATATAAGTAGGCGGCATTGGTGCAGGGGATGGTGAAAAAAACGACCGAAAAAAACCAAGGACTATGATATCATGGTGCCGCAGGCACCGTGTGGGGCGGGACGGGAGTATGTAGCCCGCCGCAGGTTGAAACATTTTGCGCTCCCGTTGTTGTCAACGGGACGGGATCCCATCGTCACAGGTTTTTTGCTCCCGTCCTCGTGCCGCATTGCGTGAACAATGCGTGAATATGCTCAAAATATGCGTCGTACACGTTTCTTTTATACCCCCTCGTAGGGAATTATGAAGCATGTGCGATCTATTTTCAACTTGCGATACGGATACGAAGTAAACAACGTACGAAGGAATAAAACACAAACGAACAAACAAATAAATACACGAAAACGAAAAGCATGGCATCTGATATCAGGTCAAATACATGGCCGCGGGCGAGCACTTACTAGGTCAGGGCGGGCATCGCTCAAACACCCAAGCTTCCTCATCCACTTGACGCACTCATGAGATAAATACTACAGTTGTATTGGGGCACGTTGAGGCAGAGTCCTGCCGTCAGAGTCAGACAAACAGCAAGACTGCACAACTCGGATAACGTATAACAACACTTTGGTGTATATCCTTCGAATTGTCGTATTATTATTAGTATCTGCGACGTTGGGGGGGGGGGGGGGGGGGTCCACTGGCGTAGTACGAGAGCCGCGGCACCGGCCGCTGCTTCTCGTTCCAGTACCCGGGAGCCCCCTCACCCTCGCCGACTGGCCGGGGCCCTAACACACGCAGTCTCGGACGGCCGAGACCCCCAATGGTAGAAAACCATTGACATACCCCAACTCCGTGGTCGCGTCGATACTACGGTATTTGACCCCATACAGTACCCTGGCCTGGCTGCCTCTGCCCTATCTTCCCAGTCTCTGCTAGTTGAGGACATACTATATTCGCGTCCTCCGCGTTATCCCGGGTATATATCTTGGAAGGCTCTAAATACTTCAATCTACCTTATCTCTGGATCACCCTCTGCGGCACGTCCCTCCCGGCCGCCAGCGAAGTGGCTGGACCAATACGCACAGAGTGGAGTCCAATCGCTGGGGTCATCTCTTGCTTTCGCTACCACCTGGCGAAACGCCCCGAGGGCCTCCGGATATTTCCACGCTCCAAACTCGTTACAGTACTGATACGACGATCAAGGGGCACTTTCCGGCAATGTCGGATAACCCGACAACAGTTCCACCATGAGAGCGACGGCGCCGCCTCCCAGGAGTCATGGGGTGTACACACAATAATCGACCCCTGATGGGCCTGGTCGCCTTTATGGCCTCGAAAACGAACCTCGATGCTGGTGGCCTGGTGCCACTGAAACGAGGTCAACCGCCGCCCCCCCCCCGCGTACAACGGTACATCTCCGCTCGTCAAGCCATGCACTGGATGTACTACTCCGGTAGGCGAGGCGAAGATTTCGTCGGACCTCGCTACAAACTCGCTACAAACAAATAGCCGAACGCAAGCGACAACCAAATAATTCGGCCGCCCGACCCCCATGACGGGGCCAGGTCTTGTCCTCCCAACAATGTATCCCACGAAATGGGGCGACGAACAATTTTCGTGGTACCGGCGACCCCGTACGACCTTGCAGCCCCCTTCAATGCACGTTTAATAAGCGGCGACGACGTGGGAAGCCCCATTTGCAAGTTGACGAGATGGAAGTGTAACACGGCCGACAGTTTGCTCGCAATAGTACCGCTTGATTCCCTTCTGACACACACCACGCTATAAACTCGAGCAACGCCTGAACCTTATCCGTATCGGAGGCCGCCAGGTCGAAGTACGCAACCTCCCCTATCACTCCCCGAAAAACGGTTCAAGACCGGACACCTGACGTATAAACTCGGTGAGACGAAGGCGCAACTGACTGGCGGATGAGCTGGCTGCCAAACCTCCTAAGCATAACGCAACGACCGCTGGCCCCGGTACCTGGCCCCCCAACGAACGCCAACCCTGGGCGTACACTCGGCGCATCTCGCGCTGCCGGTACCGTACGTGCAATGGTCGGCCTCGACCCCGCTAAGGGGGGAGGCCCGTCCCCCTATTCATCAGCTTTGGCCGCCGAGGAGCGGGTGGAGCCCCCCGCGCTCTGCACCCGACTGCCACCGCCGCCGCCGCCGCTGCCTCTGCCGCTGCCGCCGCTGCTTCCTCCGCCGCCGCTGCCGTCGCTACCGCTACCGGCTGCCCCAGCCTTGCCCTTGCCCTTGGCCTTCTTGGCCGGGGCTTCCGCCGCGGCAGTGCTGCAGTCGGCGACGCCGCCGCCAGCAGAACCCCCCCCGGTATCCGCCCGGCGCTTATTGCCAGCGCCCGCCATGCGAGGGTGAGTAACGTGCGAATACACGCATGTGTCGCCCAAACGACATTTACCATTCTTCACCCACTGCCCGCACTCACTGTCCCGGGCATCGTTTATTATGAAGGGGGCGAGGCGGGGTTGTGGACGTCGGCGTTAATTATACCGCCAAACGAGACGTACGCGGGTAGGCAAGGCCACCGCGGCACCGGGATGAGCGGGAAATAATTCACCGGCGGAGGGTAGGCCCAGCGGTGGCCGCAGAAGTCAGAGTATGCCCGTAGATCCAGCGTGAACCTTTCCAAGACGTTTTTTACTAGGCTCGCCAGCCTGGCCCGGTTCAAACCAACGTTAGAGATCAGGTCCTGGCTAAGCAGCGGGTGCTGAATATGCTTACCGGTACATCGTTATAGTTGTGACGATAACGACTTCCGGCGTACTTATGAAACATTGCACGAGGTATTGAGATAGGAGGGGGCAAAACAACACGGCATGCGCTAGTGAGCACAACCCGATCATATGGATGGTGCAACACGAAGAGCGGCGAAGGGATCGTAATGCACTGGAAGTAGCAAGAAAGCTCCATGACTGTATCGGAAAAGCAGCACGCGGCCTCTGGGGTCAAACTCAAGGGAACCCAAGGGAAGACCCACTGACGTACCTTAGAGTTGAGGCAACATCTTTCGAGGCTATAGCCGTGTTCTAGACGTCTATGGTCGATATTCTCACGGGATAAGGCGGTGGAATCAACCGAACCTCAACCCGACATGTTTAAGCTTTGTTTCCGCTGAACGAGCCGGACAATCTTCATGTCATTCAATTTGGAAGGAATAATGCGCCAAGCAGCTGCTTTGACGGGCATGGGCGAATACGACAATCCCCTTGCAACATTTTCTTGTTTTCGTTTTGTCAGTCGCGCCGCAACAGAAGCTGGAAAAAAATGGCCCGGCACCCGGCTCGCCTTCTGCGCGGTGGCTGGTTAAATAGCGTACTGGTGTCCAGATGGTTATAACTTCATCGCTGTGGAAAGCCATGTTCGTTTGGATCGTGTCAGTAATGACGGTTACAAAATATGTAGAGGGTTGCGTATATATTCGCAGGCGTTATTAGGGAATTCTGCCTCTGCAGGAAGAGAGTTCGAGCACTCTGCTCTCTCTCCGCTCTCTCTCCGCTCTCTCTCTCTCGCGCTCTGTCCTCTAATGCAACGACCTTAAAACATCTCATCAGACTGCTGGGCAGTCAGGGCATCCAGATTTGGAATCTACGAACACACTAGTGAGGTTGTCATACGCTTGACGTTTTCAGATCAGAAACAAGAAGTCAAGGATGGCTTCCGGGTCAGCTCAAGACGAGCAAGGCCTTCACAAAGATGAGGTACAACAGCTGAGAAGCGAGTTTCAGCTGGTGGTCGAGCAGGGGCAAGCGTCGATGATGCTTGCCATGAGGGACATGATGACTGAGTTCATGAGGAACAAAGGCCGATCTGAATCCAGCAGTGCTGGGAGCAGCGCTGCTGGAAGAGAAGGCCCACGAGGGGCTGAGCCCTCTGCTGTACGAGAAACGTCTGCTGCTGCTGGAGGCGTGGCAGGAAATACAGCAGCAGGAAGAAATACAACGTTGCGTGGGGATGCCTCACGCAATCTCGGAGCGACGGAACGCAGAGAGGCTGCTGTTCCTGTCGAGGTGGGCCTAGCCAGGGGCCAGCCTGACCAGCCAAGGAGGGCTGGCGAATGGGATGCATTCCCAGGCGGTGAGTTGGGTGGTGGTTTTGATCTGCCTATCTCGCGCCATTTGGCATATAAGCACAACACAGCACCAGCATTTAGTGGCCTGAAACCGGAGTTCACTTCTTGGACAAAGGACACTCGTTACTACGCAAAGGGAGTAATTGTCAGCTTTCGTGTCGGATCCACCACAGTACATTCCCGTAGGGGAATTAGATACCGAAAACTAGGTTCTTGTCGCAAGGGGGTATAGCCGCGAAAGTCTACACATACACACACTGGCGTGGTATTTCCTGTCGACGGCTCTCAAGAGCAAGAGCGATAAGAGTATACTGCACAGGTGAACCTCGCCGAGGGAAGCGTGGGACGCCCTCCTTCCGTGGTACGGCCTTCAAACTACGGGGGCAAAATCCGACCTATCTCGGCGACTTAATAGCTTCAAGATAGCGCCGGGGAGCAACCCCCTAGAAGAGATGGGTAGGATCGAGGATCTTGCCGCTGAGATGCGTACAGCAGGTCTGACACTCGACGACCACATGCTGTACACCATCTTCATCGACGCTCTGCCGGCCGAGTACGAGGTGGAGGCACGGAACCTGGCATCTCGTGACAGTATCGGCCGCGATGACATCATCAAGGATGTTCGAGAGCGGCACCACCGACTTTCTGGAAACAGGAAGAGAAGGGCCAACGCTAGCCATGCTGGCCAAGCTATGTACGCCGGTGGCGGCGGCAGCGGTGGTGACCGGGGGAAAGACGGCGGTGGCGGGCGACGCGGAAAAGGTGCAGACGGGGGCAAAGAAAAATGCGGAAAGCAGGGGAAGCACGGAAAAGGCGCCGTGACTTCCGGCGGCGATGGCAGCAGCGCCGAAGTTGCCGAAGGTAGTGCCCCCGAGGTGAGGTGCTACAGGTGTGGCAAGAAGGGCCATATCGGTCCCGATTGTACGACGAAGATATGCAGCCGATGCCGAGGACGGGGACACGCTGTCGATGTCTGCCCCACGTCTAAGGAGGACCGATGCAGTCGATGCAACGGATTGGGGCACACTGCAGATGTCT
The DNA here is from genome assembly GCA_008828725.1 of Saccharina japonica. Classification (NCBI taxonomy): domain Eukaryota; class Phaeophyceae; order Laminariales; family Laminariaceae; genus Saccharina; species Saccharina japonica. Next base: position 172,560 of record MEHQ01002450.1, read on the forward strand.
GCCCCTCGTCGAAGGAAGACGCTGTGCTGGCGGTGTCTACCGAGGCTGGGGCGACGGACGACGAAGGTGATGGTTCGGCACAGGTCTCAGCTTTTAAGGTCGAAGAGACAGGCGAGTGCGGTGACGGTTCGAGCAAAATGGGGGAAGGAGAGTCGGCTTGGCAGGTAGGAGACGAGGCCTAGATTTGCGATAGTGGAGCGTCTACTCACATGATGCCCTCAGCAGATTGCATGCTCAACTACAGAGAATGCAACCTAAAACTGCGCATCGCCGATGGTTCAACTCGCTCCATCGAAGGATACGGTGATGTTCGATTTGTCTTTCGGTCCGGAAACGGTCTCGTGCAAGTGTTGCTGAATAACGTTGCGCACGTGCCAGACCCCCGCCATCACTTATTTTCCCTGCCCACTCTCGTCCAAAATGGCCACACTTGCGAAGGGCGCCCCTCGGGGATTGTAGTCCGGCTCATGTCAGAGCGTTCGATTGTGTTTCCGTTGAGTGGGAACCTGTACAGCCTTTACGGCTACCGGGTCGACATCAGTAGTGGGGAAAATGCCTGTGCTGTACTTGCTCCAGGGCAACAGCCCAGTAATCCAGCGATCGACATCAACGACTACCACGGCGCGGCTGGACACTCCCACGAGGTTCTACTCCGCAAGACCGCGGAGCAAAGGAGTCATCCTCGAGGGAAACCTGCTGGAATGCAGGGGGTGATTCATGGCGAAGGGACTTCGCAAGAGCATCAAGCAATCGACGCACACAAGAGCAGGTAAGAAGCTTGGGAGGGTGTTTGTAGATTTGAGTGGCCCCAAGGTGGTAGAGTCTCTCGGCAGGAAGCGGTACACTCTCATTGTGCGCGATGACTTTTCACGGTATACTTGGGTGTATTTCATACGCCAAAAGTCGGACGCCGCGGAATGTCTCGAGCAGTTCTTCGCGGATTCTCGCGCAGACGATGTCCCTTCGAAAGTGGNTGCTCAACGTTGAACCCGGCAATCTCTCGTCCGGTCAGCTCGTGAGGAACTCCAATCCCCTAAACCATTAAAATAAAATCTCTTCAGCTTGTGACAGGAACTCCAATCTCCCCCTACTCACGGGGCTTCGGTCCACAGGCTTCAGCATCTCTTCAGCAGACGCATGCTACGGTAGAGGTGCACCATGTTTTTTCTGAGCTCCTCGCTTACGGAGCGTCATACCTCACCGAAAACATGACTTTAGAGGGAAAAAAAAGTGCTTCCGGATGAGAAATCTCATGACCAAAGTATACTCTGAAAAATTATTCGTCGCAAAAATGAAATTCCGACGAATTTGGGTTAAGGAGCCCGATCGTTCAGAAAACGATTCAGCCAAAAAGTGCTACCTCTACCGTAGCACTAGTCAGCATCTCTTCCCCGTTCTTATGATTTGTTACTTCCCCACACTGTCCAATGTTCTCGTTCGGGTTGCTTGCCTTCCCAATTAATTCTTGAGTTAAAATCTCCGACTAGTACTACTTCTCCTTGTATTTTTATATTTTTGTACATCTACTGCTATTTCTCCGATTTTCTTCTGTATATCTTTTACCGTACTCTTCGACTCTGGGGGCATATAGATGTCTCCTAAGAAATAATCTTTCGCTCCCCTCTCCCCTGGTATCTTTATCCAGATGCTTTCGTCGAATTTCGTGTCTTTTATCATTTCTATTATGTCACACAGGTGTTCTTTGACTAGGAACCCTACTCCCCCCGCCCGCCTATTCTTCTTGTTCTGCCCCTTCCTCTTTTCCCCTATCCATTCGTACTCTCCAATTGTGCATCCTATTTCGCCCCCCTCTTTTTCCCACGACTCTTGAATTCTCACTATGTCTAGGTCGCGCTCGCTTACTTGTTCGGCTATTTCTATCCTCTTGCGCTCTTCCGTGGCGAATCCACATACGTTCCATGATCCTATTCTCAGCTTCTTCTTCGTTTCACTGTTCGCTCGACTCTTGTCTTTCGTTTTTTCTCGTTCGTTGCTACTTCTGTGTTCTTTCTTTGAGCTTTCTTACTGTTTCCGTTTCCGGTTTTGTCTTCTTGCTCTACGCCACTGTTTTACTCTCCCATTCCCTTTGGGCCACTTACTGTGTCCTGCCTCCCCTTACCTCCCTTCACCCTAGGACTACGTCTTAGATTTTCTATCCCATTAGCTATACATACCCTCCATCCTAGTCTTCTAACTAACCCATGCCGACACTTTTTCTGTCTCTAACCTCTGCCACTCCATGCTCGCTTTCGGTTTAAGCGTGACTCGAAAATGCTCTCCCTCCCTTTCTACTTGTCCTAATGCAAAGCAGTATAGTCCTACTTCGTCGCACCTCCTCTTGAACTCTATTCTCACCATGCCGCTAGGAACTCCGAATACCAGCAACACTAGTATTTTACCCTTCCAATATTTCTTACTCCACCCACTCTGCCTCACAGTTTTTCTCCCAATCTCTTCCGAGACTATCTCCAGCTTGTTTTTGTTTATATTTGTAGTGGGAAATGTTCAAGTTACTGGGACTTCCCAATCCTAGTACTCGTTGAGGGTCTGGTGTATTTCAGTTCTTTTGCCGGCGCACCACACTAAATAGTGTCTCCAACACGGGCTCATAGCCTGGAGCCAAGTTCAACACCCTTAACACAAGTACCCCACGTTTGTGTCAGGCGATCTGCATGGTAACCATCCTGGCGTCCCACGACCGTATCTTCTATCTTCTTGCCCCGCTGCTGTACTGGTTACGTTCCTCCAGGGAGGGCATTTTTTTTTTTTTTTTCGGGGGGGGGGTCGTCGGGGTGGCGGCGGACCGTTTGATGTTGAGATGGCACGAGGAAGGGGGATGGGGGGGGAACTCATGTCGTGCACTGCCGTAGTCGTATGGCCATAGACCCTCGCATCCCTACAATGCCGGGACGGAGCACGTTGGATTTTCACCAACCAGGCAGACATTGCTTGCACCAAGCGCGAAGTGCCGTGAGGTATTGGGCGAGTCGCATGGAGGGTGAGCTGCACCCTGCTAAGACCCGCCTGTGAAGCGGACTTGCATATGGACGACAGCTTCCGATGAATTGATTTATTTTCTGGTGTGGCCACTTCCAGAGACAGTACGGGTATTACTATGTATCTGCCTCGTGGGTGCCTTACCATATACACACTACGTGATACGATGGGGGGGTATTAATAGTAGACGTATTGGTCTGCATGACAGTTAGGCCATTGACGGTGCTCTTGCACAGGATATCTTATGACGGTCGCAATGTAGGATCTACACGATCTAGATCGTGACCAGTCCGATGTGTGGAGATTTTAACATTTTGTTTACTTTTTTTCACTTTTTTCATATACCTGGTATATACGCACGTCGTATAAATTTATACGGGATGCCAGTATACCCTGTTACACCAGGCATCCAGGGATACCATTGGACAATCAGTCTATTCCTTGGCATACTTGCATGTATAATATATCATACATATTTCCCCGCCCCCCGCTCGCCGAGCTCGGCACCGGCGCCCGTTCTTTCGCCGGGGTCACCGAGGGCTGACGCGTGGGGCGGCCCGGGCGCGGGTGCGGTGCCGATCGTCGCCGGGTGAAACCCCGTAGTTCGTGCGATCGAAGTATCCCACGCAGCTTGCAAACGTGAGTTTCGACGAAATCCTCGATCTCACAGCTGTCGTTTTTTTTTTTTTCAATATTTGTATATACTAGCGGTACGGCCACGACTCCGCCCGTGGCGCTAGCTTTGCGTTGCCGATAGTACTCGCATTAACAGTGTGCTGTGATGTACCACTCTGAACCGGAAAATAATAACTACCATGCGGGGCGGTATCGACCCAGGGGGTGTCTGTTTTCGTCCCCGGGTTATTGGAGATGTAGTTGTCCGCAAGGATTTCTGATCCGGGAATGCGACATTATCATCCCCGGGTGCGGTGGGACCTCGCCGTTGCCCCGAGGGGCAGCTCGCGCCGCGCGCTGGCTCCATGAGAGACAGCCAACCGTAAATCAGCCCGTGGGGTTGGGGTTTCCACACCTTGTGGGGTGGTATCGACCCCGGGGATGTCCGTTTTCGTCCCCGGGTCGTTGGAGTTGTAGATGTATGGACGGATTTCTGACCCGGGGATGGGACGTTATCACCCCCGGGTGCGGTGGGGCTTCGACGTTGCCCCGGGGAGCAACTCTCGCCGCACGCTGGCTCTATGAGGGCCAGGCAACCGAAAATTAGCCCGTGGGGTTGGGTTTTCAACACCTTGTGGGGCGGTATCGACCCGGGCGGTCTTTGATTCATCCCCGGGTCGTTGGAGGTGTAAACGTATGGAAGGACTTCTGACCCAGGGGTGGGATCATATCATCCCCTATAGCGGCGGGGCCTCGACGTTGCACCGAGGGGTAACCCTCGCTGCGTGCTGGATCTCTCGGCTCCAGCGCCTCAGCCAAATCAGCGATCAACCAATGGTGGTAGGGTTTGCGGAGCGGTATCGAGCCCGGGGATGTCATTTTCGTCCCCGGGTTGTTGGATTTGTACATGTATGGAAGGATGTACGACCCGGGGATGGGAGGTTATCATCCCCAGGTGCGGCGGGACTTCGACGTTGCCCCGGGGCAACTCTCGCCGCACGCTGGCTGTATGAGGGCCAGGCAACCGCAAATAAGCCCGTGGGGTTGGGGTTTCCACCCCTTGTGAGGCGGTATCGACCCGGGCGGTGTCCGTTTGTGTCCCCGGGTCTTTGGAGTTGTAGATGAATGGAAGGACTTCTGACCCGGGGATGGGATCATATCATCCCCGCGTGCGGCGGGACCTCGCTGTTGCCCCGAGGAGCAACCCTCGCTGCGTGCTGGCTCCATGAACTCCAGCGCCCAAGCCAAATCAGCAATCAGCCATCAGCCAGTGGTGGTGGGGTTTCCACACCTTGCCGGGCGGTATCGACCCGGGAGATGTACGTTATCGTCCCCGGGTTGTTGGAGTTGTAGATGTATGTAAGGATGTATGACCCGGGGATGCGACATTATCATCCTCGGGTGCGGCGGGACTTCGACGTTGCCCCGAGGGGCAACTCTCGCCGCGCGCTTGCTCTATGAGGGTCAGGCAACCGTAAAATAGCCTGTGGTATTGGGGTTTCCATACCTTGTAAGGCGGTATCGACCCGGGGGATGTCTGTTTTCGTCCCCGGCTTGTTGGGGTTGTAGATGGATGGAAGGATTTATGACCCAGGGATAGGAAGTTATCATCCCCGGGTGCGGCGGGACTTCGACGTTGCCCCAAGGGGCAACTCTCGCCGCACGCTGGCTCTATGAGGGCCAGGCAACCGCAAATGTTCCGTGGTGATGGGGTTTCCACACCTTGTGAGGCGGTATTGAACGGGGGGGGGTTCCGTCTGCGTCCCCGGGTCGTTGGAGTTGTAGATGTATGGAAGGATTTCTGATCCGGGGATGTTATCATATCATCCCCGGGTGCGGCGGGACCTCACTGCTGCCCTGAGGGGCAACCCTCGCTGCGTGCTGGCTAGGGATGTACATCAACTCATAATCACGTGTTGATTATGATTATTTTTGGTGATTAATTTTAATCACGTGATGTGATTAATTCTTGTTGATTGTTGATTATAAATCAACTAGTGATGATTAGTTGATTCTTGAACATAATCATGATTAGTTGATTATTTTTGAATAAAAAAGGGGCGTTTTGTGATGTAACCGTAAAAAAAAATCTTCTTGGCGCACATTGCCACAAATTAACTAATCAGTGATTAGTTCATTATTGAAATTAATCATGATTAGTTGATTATTTTTGAATCAAAAAGAGGCGTTTTGTGGTGTAACCGTGAAAACCATCAACAATCAACCGGTAATCATGATTATTAATCACATCATCGTGTAGTTGATTGTGTTGATATTAATCAACTAATCATGATTAAATCAACACGATTTGGACAAATTAATCAACAATCAAATCAACCCCGAAAAACAGTTGATGTACATCCCTAGTGCTGGCTCTATGAACTCCAGCGCCCCAGCCAAATCAGCAATCAGCCAGTGGTGGTGGGGTTTCCACACCTTGCCGGGCGGTATCGACCCTGGGGATGTCTGTTTTCGTCCCCGGGTTGTTGGAGTTGTAAATGTTTGGAAGGATTCATGACCCGGGGATGGGAATTTATCATCCCCGGGTGCGGCGGGACTTCGACGTTGCCTTGAGGGGCAACTCTCGCCGCACGCTGGCTCTATGAGGGCCAGGCAACCGTAAGTGTTCCCGTGGTATTGGGGTTTCCACACCTTGCGAGGCGGTATCGATCCGGGGGATGTCCTTTTGCATCCCCGGGTCGTTGGAGTTGTAGATGTATGGAAGGATATCTGATCCGGGGATGGGAAGTTATCGTCCCCGGGTGCCGCTGGCTCCCTGAGCCTCAGCCAATCAGTGACCAACTGATGGGGGTGGGGTTTCCATACCTTGCGGGGCAGTGTCGACACGGGAAAACGCCGTTTTTGTCCCCGGTTGGTCTGATTTGTAGAGATATGGAGGAATTTTTAATCCGGGGATGGGGTCCTATCCTCCCCGGGTTTGGCGGAGCCTCGGTGGCTCTTTTCAGCACCGATGTTCTAGAAAGAGCCAGCAGCCACTGGCATGGATTGGGGCAACCAATCACAACAGCAGCGACAGACGAAGGGACAGACGATCCAGCTGAGCCAGAAACCCGACCTGCGGGCGGAGCTTTACATATGGCTCGGGCTGTCGGCGACAACCCAGGAGGGACCGTGGTACAAACCGCGCCACTTCTCGTCACAGGTCACCGTCGCAGCGTCCGACGCGTCTTCGAACCAGTGGGACGGCGTGGTATCATTGCCGCGGGGCGAGTTCTCCGCGGGCTGGGGATTCCATCACGAGGGGCTACCACGCCCTATCAATGGGAAGGAAATGTTCGCGCTGCTCAAAGTGCTGACGGAGTGCTGCCAAGCGCACCCGGGACAGCTACGGCGAGCGCAGTTGGTGATGGACGTAGACAACCGGTTTGTGATGGACGCGTTCAGAAAAGGGCGGTCAAGAAATCCAGTCACGCACGGGCTGCTGGTCGGCCTGTTCGAGTTACAGGTGGACCAGGGATTCCGGCTGTCCCTGCGATGGGTGCCTACGACGAATTACCAGTCGGCCGACGCTATTACTAGGCCTGGGTTGGCCGAGATTATCCGGCTTCGACCGGTGATGTTCGAACGATTGCAGGAGTTCTTCGGAAAATTCACTGTCGACCTCATGGCATCATCAGAAAACGCCCGGGAGGGCCACACCACGAGGACGGACGGGCAGCGAAGGCTACCATTGGGTCGGGTCGGGTCGGGTCAGGAGGTCTTCAAAGTCTCTCGCGTCGGGTCCGGGTGGGATCAGGTTACCCCCAACCCGACCCGACCCGATCCGAGCGTTTAGGCCCGACCCGTCAAGAGCCCTGTGTTTATGTATAGCAGGTACCCTGCAGTATATGGTTATAACCCTACCCCGGTATCTGTGGCGTCTCCGAGTATCCTGGCATATCCATGACATTTTGGGGTTTAGGGTATACCTCATGGCTGTGTGGGTGTTGTTTTCCTTGGCGTTGACGGCAGGACGAAGACGCTCCACAGAGAAAACGTTCAAGCGATACGCCCTGTTGCAGACGTCTCCGTATCCCGAATACAGGGCCTCCGTGGGTTTTCTATGGGCGGAATGCCGTCGTATATCGCCAATGGCCTCAAGCATTGTCAGTTGGATGTTACAAGCTCTGGCCTACAGCGTTACGTAGCTCTAGACTGTGGCAGCTACAAATGAAATTCCTAGCAATTCAACGAAGTAAGACGATACAGTTTATACAAAATGGCCCACGCGTCAATCCGTTGTGGCTTGGGATACGTTTCTTCTTCGGCAGGGGAATAATGTTTCTGGGTGATCAGTGTGGAAGCCCATGCTGCACATTGTGGGATACGTAAACGCCAGAATGCTAATAATGTAAGAGTAGAAGGCAGAGGAGCATGGAATCAGAAAGAAGGAGCAACGGCCGCAATTGTAATTCGTATATATCTGGTATGTAATCAGCCGCAAATTGTGGAATATTTTGGATAACGTGATGGTCTGCATACCGTTGTCTTGTTGCATGCTCACTCGTCGCCTGATTCCCTCTACGACGACCGAATTCGGCAGCCTTTATAAGATGTTGTGTTGCACGTATAAATACCTTGTTTTGTTTTTGGCCTCCCCAACAATGCATCGTATAAAATACCAGTACACGTTTTAGTCCCGATATACATCGAGCACTCTCACATACAGCTGCGCCTCTTCTGCATGCAAATCGCTTTTAAAACCAATAATATGCCGTTTTTCCTTCATCGAGACTTTCCCTTCCTTTCGTAAGCCATCCTCCTTTATCCTATTATAACTGGAGAAAGCAAACGGGGAGTTCGTGTGTCAAGTCGGTTTTCAAAGTAGGGACAGTAGAAATGACGATATCAAGAGGCGACCTTGGCAGGACACAAGGGGAGAGGGGAGCGAGGAAGGAGGGGGGTGGCATGCCGGAGGAGGGTGTACTCATGTCGTGTGAAGCACAGATCCAACCCAGGAAATCCGTCCTAGATAACATCCAGATTACACGGGGTTCCCACGCGGCAACACGAGCTAGATCGTTTAACGAGTCCATCCGTGCGACTACCTATAACAACAACAATAACGACAGCAACAATGACAGCATTAGGGACACCACACGTAACCTTACGTAGCCTACGCGGAACGAAACATAGCATCATCAGCTGCCCACCGATGTACCGGGATTAGCGTCTCGCCCGTCAACCGTTGAAAACCCTTAACCAATTGCTCTTCGTGACTGGCCTAAGAACACTTACCGCCTCACTCGCGTTTTGGAGATTATTCAAGCTGTACGCGTAGCTATATCCCCCCCGCCCTCGTGCTGGGTTGGTGTCGGTTGGCAGCGACGCTGTAAAACACGCCACTCGCTGCGTGAGCTGGACAACCAGGGTGCCGTTTGTTTTGTTTTTGGCGGTCACCAAAGCTGGCGGTCGAGTAGATCATTTGTGCGGGGTGGAGAACCTTTGCTCCGCACAAGGGGAATGGTCGTATCACGTAGTGTTAATATGGTAAGGCATCCGCGAGGCAGTTACATAGTAAAACCCATTGCTGTCTCTGGAAGTAGCCACACCAGATATTAAATTAACTCATTGAAGCTGTCATCCAAGGGGAATGGTCGTATCACGTAGTGTTATTATGGTAAGGCGTCCGCGAGGCAGTTACATAGTAAAACCCATTGCTGTCTCCAGACGTGGCCACACCAGAAATTAAATTAACTCATTCGTCCATATGCAAGTCCGCCTCAGAGGCGGTTCTTAGTAGGATGCAGCTCACCCTTCATGCGACTCGCCCAATACCCCACAGCGCTTCGCGCTTGGTGCAAGCAATGTCTGCCTGGTTGGTGAAAACCCAACGTGCTCCGTCCCGGCATTGTAGGGATGCGAGGGTCTATGGTCATATGACTACGGCCGTGCACGACATGGGTACCCCCCCCCCCCCCCTCATAAATATTTTAGATATCTATAGGTTGGGTTGGCGTCGGTTGGCAACGACGCTGTAAAACACGCCTCTCAATGCGTGAGCTCGACAACCAGGGTACCGTATTTTGTTTGGTTTTGTTTTGGCGGTCACCCATGCTGGTGGTCTTGCTAGATCATTCATTCTTCTCGCGGTACCACTGCGAGGGGTCGGCGGGGGTAGACGTCTTCCGGCAAAACGTATCAGTTACGCCGGGGGGGGACACGAGAGCATTCGGCTACTGCTTCCCACCCCCGGTCATGGTGAGACACGTGATACACCACATGGTCCAATGTAAAGCACACGCCGTGATCGTGCTCCCAGACGTGCGCGCGTACTGGTTCCCACGGGTCAGCCGGGCGACTGTGCGCGCGCTCGCACTGCCCCCGACGGGGAGCTTCGGCTACCACCACCACCTGGACGGAGTGCGCGAGTTCAGATACGTAGTGATACCCATTGCTGTCTCTGGAAGTGGCCACACCAGATATTAAATCAATTCATTGGAGGCTGTCGTCCGTAGGCAAGTCCGCCTCACAGGTGATTCTTAGCAAGATTCGTGTATAGGCGGCACGGAATGCGGGCGGTCGAAGTAGATTTCCGAAGCGGGTGATATAACCTGACAATACGATCCCCCTTTTTTCTTCCCCCCCCTTTTTTGTTATTTTTTTTTGGCGGTCACCAAAGCTGGCGGTCGAGTAGATCATTTGTGCGGGGTGGACAACCTTTCTTCCGCACAAGGGGAATGGTCGTATCACGTAGTGTTAATATGGTAAGGCATCCGCGAGGCAGTTACATAGTAAAACCCATTGCTGTCTCCGGAAGTGGCCACACCAGAAATTAAATTAACTCATTGAAGCTGTCGTCCATATGCAAGTCCGCCTCAGAGGTGGTTCTTAGCAGGATGCAGCTCACCCTCCATGCGACTCGCCCAATACCTCACGGCGCTTCGCGCTTGGTGCAAGCAATGTCGGCCTGGTTGGTGAAACCCCAACGTGCTTCGTCCCGGCATTGTAGGGATGCGATATGAGTACACCCCCCCACCCCCACCCCACCCCTCCCCATCTTTCCGCGCTCTCCCACGGCGCTATTTTTGGTATTCTATTTTTCCATGTGTTCCCCTTTCGGGGCCCTTCGATAGCCCCAGGCGCGTCGCCTTCACCCAGCGATACGAGAAAGGGGCGCTGGGTATACTCCCGTATGGCGCAACACGGGCGTCTGATTTTATTCCGCGAGTTCTCTGCCCCGAGTGCCAGGGAAATAAACGTGGGCTCGTATTCGTACTGTCAGTCATGCAAGCATCCCGCGTACATAGGCCCCCCCCGGTGCCTCGAACCGACGAGGCGCCAGTCGAAATCGTGGACAGTAAGCTCGAGAAACGTATAAGCGAAGTGTTGGCAGCACTGGCAGGGAAGGCTGGTCAGCAGCGGAAATGTCTAGTGGCCGACGAGTGACGCCTTCCTTCGTACGCGGACGAATAGCGAGAGGGGGTGGTAGACCGCGACCGACGTAGACGTGTTCGAGTGGTAATGTGGGATAGACTCGCACGGGAACGGTACCAAGTTGGTGCATGTAGTGATGTGCCCGGGAGTGGGGTTGGACGACAGCGCTCAGTGCAGTAGCGATGGCAAATGTAGGAAGCGGTATGCGGCCGCGTCCCTTGACAAAGGGAACGTATCGAAGCTCAAATGGGCCATGATATAAGTGCTCGGCAAACACAGCGACTGGGACCCCGTCGAGCAGCGAGGAAACCCCGTCGCAAGCCCGCTAGTACGGGGCTACATGTCCAACGCGCAAGAATAACAGCGACGAGGAGGGGTGTCGGTGAAACAGGCGCCCCTGCTGGTTGCGAGTCAACTGCAGAAGCTGGTCGCGGACATGCGCCGACGCGTGCTTACCCTACCAACAGCGGCAGAACGCTTCGCGATTGTACGGGACGTGGCGATCTTCTGTGTTGCGTTCCACACCATGAGGCGCGGATTTGAACTGTCGGTAGCAGTGGCAGCACAGGTATTGCACATGTCGGGGGGCGAGGGTTACATCTTCAATTTTCTGTTCGGTAAAACGCTGCGGGAGTCGTCCCAAGCGGTAGTGGTGAAAAGGAACACCGTCTGCCAGGAAATCTGCGCTATGGTGGCCATGATCGAGTATCGACAGGCAGCGGCGTCCATGCGGTGGGCGCTAGCGGAGGGCTCAGGTTTCCTGTTTCCAAGCGTCCTAGAAAGCGGGGACAAGGGAAACCTGGCGCTGACGCCGGTGCAGATGACCTCGAACCTCCAGTCCCATTTGCGCGCAGCGGGTATGGAGGACAAGCGGTATATTTTGCACTCATTCCGAGTGGGAGGGGCGGCGAGCCACAATATGGATGGGACGGCCATGGGCGTTCTCATGAAATACGTGGGATGGAAGCCCGTGGCCGAGGCGAGCAGATACGCCGGGGTAACTTCATCCGCGTCGGCGGCGAACGGAACGAAGCGTTCGCGCGACACTGCGTTTATACAGGCAGACGAGTTACCACTGTCGGAAGGGTTCGGAAACTCGTACGCGGCGTTCCCACGGAACAACTAACGGGAGCATAGCCCTCAAGGGGCCCTTCTAGAAGTTTGGGAATAATAAGGCAGTAAAGGAACCCGCTGAAAGGAAATACTTCAAACGAGCGACGGCAGTGAGATAAGGGAAGGGTCAAAAAGTATGGGTGTGATCTCATGCCGCAGCAGAGAGGCCTCATTGATCCCAAACTATATAAGAATGAAACTACGTCGAAATGTTACAACAGTAATCTACAATCCAGAATAAAAGAGGGGATGCCAGCAGGGCGAACCCTTTTTCGGGAAAGCCTATTTGTTGTGCTAAAAGAGAGTGTAGGCGAGGCACTCCATGGGCGACAGCAGAGCTCGACAACAGCACGACAAAGTAGGAAAAAGGTTAGGGAAAAAACAGACCATCCCGCCTGCCCATCGTTGGTAGCGACGGGTACCGTCGACAACGACATCAGTTTTATTTGCGTATTTTTGGTTTTACCAGGGTACCTACTCTCTGTGACGCGGTGCCGCGTTGAATGCCAGATAATCAACGCGGGAGTAGCAACCCCGGGTGAGAGTCTCCGGCGTAACGCAGCAAGAGGCCTCATTGATCCCAAACTATATACGAATTAACCTATGTCGAAACAACAGTAATGCATCCCTTTTGAAGCCTTTGACGAAGCACGTGCCAATTTTGTTTATTTCACCCAAAAAAACGGCGTGAGAAAGTGGGGGGGGGGCAATTGAAATGTAAAGTTGATAGTGGCTGGCCCAGCTCGCAGCATTGTGCAGCTTATACATCACAATCCAACGTCGAAGCTTGTATTTTCACACCTCCATCTGATAGCAAGCGGTGACACAGATCAACGTACATAGTCAGCAGTGCGGGTGCATGCACCGGCGGGAAGGAACATGATAAACAGAACACAATAACAGCGGATGCATGCCTTCAGTGTACAGCAGTACCACTGTGTCGTGATTGAGGGTAAAATGTTTGTGGTGCTTGTTTTATTTGTAGTATAACTGTTCTCTCCACTCAACTCCAGAAAAACGAAGGTCGTTCGTACTCGCATGCAGTGAATCTAGAAGTACACTGTTTTCCTTGGGGTCACGGGTACATTTTGGTGCGTAATAAATGCCTTATTGCCCCTTTTCGAGCACAGGGATGTTGCCTTACGAAAATAAGACCCGTAAGGGACGAAACAGCGTCTACGACAAGCCCCTCCTGAAAAAGGGCTCTAAGACATTCTTGAACACATATCTTAGCTGCGCCGGACCCCGTTTTTAGGGAGGTCGTATCTAACAGCGTTAGTTTTGTACGCAAAAGTTGCCTCATTGCTCACTTTTCGAGCGCAGGGACGTTGCCTTACGAAAATAAGATACGTAAGGGACGAACCAGCGTCTAAGATAAGCCCCTGCTGAGAAAAGGCTCTAAGACATTCTTTGAAGACATGTCTTAGCCTCTAGAGGTTACCGACGGTTAACCCCCGGACCTTTCACTAACCGGTCGGGTACGGGTAGGAAATGTATTACCCGCCCGGTATTTGTATCCGGGTACCGGCGTCGCCGGTGCGATATCCCTCACTATTGCCCCTAGAAACCCTACAAAAGCGCGTGTTGGAGACCATGCCAGATTTTTCTGAGAGCGTTTCTAGGGGGTATGGTGAGACACATTGCAAAGGGGACAGACGAATCATCGGGTACCCGGGTCATGTCGGGTGCCCCGGTCAAAACACCCGGCGGGAACTATTAATAGGTCGTACCAGTTGATTAGATACAAGATGGGCCCGCCAACAAGAAATACCTACTCGGAGGAAGCCTTAAAATCTTATTGTGACACCATCCTTGAAAAACCTTGAGCATAAGCTATTATATTTGGCGCGGCGCTCGCTGCTGAGCACGATTTATTCATCCAAACTTCGTACAGTAGCGCCCCCCAACAAATGAGCCTTAGGTCCTTATTTGGTTATGTATTTTTCGTGGGCCTATACTGTCTGACGTATTGTTGGTATTTCGTATCGTACATATCATATCATGCAACCAAGAAAGACGGCATAGTGGATGACGGGGATACAATAAAAATACAATCCGGGAGGAGAGGATAGACCAAACACATAGCACATGAAGATCGTCTCATCATCGCCACAAGATACGTACCGTTGCTTTCATGTTTTGTTTTTATCCGATCTTTTCCGTGGGCATGTCTTGCATGCTGGTAAACAGCTCTGCAAGTTGTCCGGGAACCGGGGTACCCGGGTACTCACACTACCCGGGTTTTCGTACCTGAAGTAACGGGTACCCGGCCACGGGTACGGGAAATATATTCGAAAGCATCCGGATCCCTTGCTCCTTGCAACGGGTACCCGGCGGGGTATAACTCTAGTACACGCACGCACGTCACCATGATGTACTCTGTTGTGTAATGCGTGTTGTACCATACGTTGCACTGACTGCGGTGGGCCGTTCACCGCGCACGCTATGTATCTCGCTGACATACTTGTACTGCGGAAACTACGCTACGATATCCTGAAATAGTTATCGTTCGTAAAAAATAGACGTACTCTTCTTTTAATTGTTCTTGCGCTACTCCCCTAGGTAGTTCCTGGAGGGGGACTTTCTACTCTCGTATACCTGGTACCTGGTACATCGTATCATAGACTACCGGTACGTATACCGGTTGCAATGGTCGCCAGAGTACCAGTACTACCGAGTACCAGTCACTTCAGCTTTTGGTACTCCAGGTACTCGCGAGCACTCAAGTCATTTCACCTCCTGGTACTCTAGGTACGCGCCAGTACTCAATCATTTCAGATTTTGGCACTCCTGGTACTCGCGAGTACTAAGTCCTTTCAATTTTTTATACTCCAGGTACTTGCGAGTACTCAGTCATTGCCGTTTTTGGTACTCCAGGTACTGGCGCGTACTCAGTCATTTCAGCTTTTGGTACTCCGGACTGAGTCATTCAAAAATGGCTGGTACTCGTGAGTTAATAACCGAGTACCAACGATTGGTACAGGTATTCTGCCGATTGGGGATGTTACTGCTGCTGCACTGCGTTACCGTTGGGACGGGCCTCGGGTTGGATGTGGGGTACTATAATAGTGGTTGCAACAAGCGTGTGGTCGGTGTTGCGGGAGGGGGACAGTCATTTCATCTCTTGGTACACGCGAATACTCAAGTCATTTCATCTCTTGGTACTTTAGGTACTTGCAAGTGCTCAGTCGTTTCAGCTGGTGGTACTCCAGGTACTCGCGAGTACTCAACCATTTCAGCTTTTGTGACTCCAGGTACTCAGGAGTACTCAATCATTTCAGCTTTTGGTACTCCAGGCACTCGCGAGTACTCAGCCATTCCAGCTTTGGGTACTCCAGGGACTGATTCATTCAAAATACCAAATAATTGTGGTGTGTACTCGCGAGTCATTGACAGAGTACCAATATCTGGTACTGGCATTCTGACGACCTTTAGACTACTGCACAAAAGCAGCAGCACGAAGTAGTACGTACTGTATTGATGATGAGCTTCGGTCATCCATCGAGGACACGAGAGCACCAGAAAGCAGCAGCAGCAGCACGGATCCTGCCACTGCCGAGGGAAAAATAACGCGAGGGGGGTTTAGGTCGAGGCCGGGGCTAGCCCAGGCGATTATTTATTATATACCAGGTATGCCGAAATAATACGGCTTGCTGCACGTATTAAGGTGCAAGGTTGTCGGGGCCGCCATCGGTGGCTTTGTCATGACGAACGAAAGGTGTTACCCACGTTTGATGTTATTTCGTCGCTGTTGGTGATAGGGGTTTTACTATTCTCCAACGTGTACACGTACCTGTGTTTTTGGCTTCCCAAATGACCAGGTCTACCTACTTTTTAATCGGATTCCCTCTTTGTAAGTGCGAAAAATTCCCAGAAAACAAACATGCCTCCGTCTAACCGTAAGTATTACCAGGTATCACCTAAGGAACATCACGGCAACGTATATCGTTGGCACTGCACTACAGTCATCGCTCGACACGAGTACAGCAGCAGCAGTATGCACACTTCCCACATACTCAGGGACCATTCCTTCCTCAAGACGAACTTAGCCTTTTGCATTAGTCCCAGAAGAGTTGTCACGTGAAGTTTGTCAAAAACTACATTAACAGGCCAACAATATGCCCTGTTTAATTCGTACGGGATTTCTCCCTTAACGTGCAGTATTAAGATCGGTGAAATGATAAATTAAACACGGGCGATGTGTACTATTACGGTTGATACGGACGTAAGTATGACCGTTGCAATATCACCAACAACATTCGACTGTCTGCCCCCCCCACGCTTCGGCGACGTCTTACTAGGACAAAAGCAGCTTGAAAGACATTTAGTTGCCCATAGAATTGCCGTTGGGAATAAACTATCGGCATCGAAGGGACAGAATATGACCCTTGAGAGATTGTAAATAACTTTCAGGTTACTGAATTGCTTTCAAGTGCCCCCCTCCACGTCCCTCCTCCCTTCCTGTTTGTTCCTCCGCCCTCCTGCCCCTTCCCCTTGTCCTTCTCCCTTTTCCCCCACTCCTCGTATCCCGTTCCCCCCTCCTTCGCCTCGCCCCCCCCCGCCGCTCTCGCTCCTCGCACTTCTCCTCCCCCTCCGTTCTCTACCCTTCTACCCCCTGCCCCCCCCCCCCCCCCCCCCCCCCCTTCCCCCCCCCCCCCCTTCCCCTCCCCCCCCCCCGCCGCTCTCGCTCCTCGCACTTCTCCTCCCCCTCCGTTCTCTACCCTTCTACCCCCTGCCCCCCCCGTCCTCCAACCATCCCCGTCTTCCCCTCCCTCCCCCCTTGCCCTCTATTTTGCGGCCAAAATAAGGTGTTGAACCCCGCGCACGACTACATCCCCCCCAATCTGGTTGACCTTTATATCACCAACATGGGGGGACTGCAGCCATCTTACGTCTACCGGTTGCTCGCGGAGTATTACCACCGCGATGACCTCATCATTCCCCCCACACACGAGCAGGCAGCCTGATTCGATCCTGGCGGAGCTGGGGGGGGGGGGGGAAGTTGCATTCATTGATGCATTGATTGTGTGATGGCTACTTTGCCAAATGCTTCCAGTTTTTGTGGATGGCATTTTGGCATGCCGCTGACGGAGTTTATTACGATTTTTCCATTCCATTGACGCCGCTACCCCCCCCATATTTTATAGTTTAGACTGGCGTCGGTTGGCGACGATACTGTAAAACACGGATCTAGACAACCAGGGTACCGTTTGTTTGTTTTTGTTGCTGGCGGTCATCTAGGCTGGCGGTCGAGTTGGATCATTTGTGCGGGGTGGTGAACCTTGACCCCTTATAGGGAATTATCATACCACGCAGTGTGTATATGGTAAGGCACCCACGAGGCAGATGCATAGGATACCCATTGCTGTCTCTGGAAGTGACCACACGATAAATCTGATCAGTTCATAGGTGGCTATCGTCCATATGCAAGTCCCGCTCACAAGCTGTTCTTAGTTCGTAGTAGGAAGCAGCTCACCTTTCATGCGACTCGCCCAACACCTCACGGTGCTTCGCGCTTGGTGCAAGCAATGTCTGCTGGTTGGTGAAAGCCCAATGTGCTCCGTCCCGGCATTGTAGGGATGCGAGGGTCTATGGTCATACGACTACGGCCATGCACGACATGAGTAGCCCCCCCTCCCCCCCCCCCCCCCCCCCCCCCCCCCCCCCAATGAGTAGGCGGCCTAATCCAATGCTAGCGGGAAGTTTCTTCGGGGCAGGAGAAGGTACAGGGAGGTGGGTGGGAGGTAGCGGGAGGGAGAACAGTGCTGTGGTAGATTATGTACCGGCGTGATGATCGTTTGGCGAAACGATTGCTCCTTTTTTCGTGCATGTGTTTCTGGGGTGCTGGTTGTCATGCACTATTAATACGGGATAACTACTTGGCATAGATGCCTAGTTGAAGACCTCAGGGTGTTTCAAGCCACCGAGGGGTCCACAAAACACTCCCCTTTGGTGTTTGGAGGTGAGACCGCGGTGTGGACCTTTGCAGCAAAGAAGGTGGGCAAGTGGTATCGGGGGTTCCCGAAGCAGCTGCATGGTTCATGGTTAAGTGGCACAAGGATGACGTGGATTGTGAGTAGAAAGCGCCACGCATCCGTTGTGGGCGGTGACCAAGAGAATGGGAATTTGGGGGGGGGGGGGGGGGGGGGGCCGCGGTTGGCCGAAAGCAGGAGGAGACAGCCAGACCATGGCCTAGCCCAAGGTTCCAGGCCGACTAGTTGGTAGAACCTGTCTAGGTAACTCGTACCGCAAATGCCTGCGGCTNGGGGGGGGGGGGGGGGGGGGGGGGGTCGTCAGGAAACCGCGGTTGGCGAAAGCAGGAAGGAGACAGCAGACAGGGTAGCAAGGTTCCAGGCCGACTAGTTGGTAGAACCTGTCTAGGTAACTCGTACCGCAAATGCCTGCGGCTGCTTCGAATGTGACTCTGCTGTGTTTTGGGTTTCCTTTTTTTCCCGTCATTCTTTTGTTTTTATACGAAATAAGTCCTCCCTGGCTTGGTGGGTGACGAGCCTGTTTTCTCGGTGTTTTTCTTGGTGACTCTTTCGGTTTTGTTTAGTTTCCTTACTTGTATTGTCCGTCGCAGCCTTCCCAGGGAGGCACAGCACGGATGCTACAACCGCTCGTATTATTTTATTTGGTCGTTGCTGTCACTTCTTGCCTTTGCTTTCTGTCCTCCCGTAGTTTCTTCAACTTTATTAATTTGTTTTTGATACATGTGTTTGTTTCGTGTTTCTGCTCTTTCGTAATATCGACATCTAAGAATGTGTATCCAAAATTTGGAACACACGTTGGAACCACACCTTCGATGAAATTAACTGGAGAAGTCTACGAAGAGAGGTCACTTGCGTCTCTTCTCCCCGTAAACCTCGTTAAAATTCGACGGACGAGTAAAACATTCAAGAGGCTATAGCAAGTTGCAGATAGATGCGGTCGCCGCCCATTGGCTGCTCGGGCGCCGGAGCTGGTTCTGGCGACGCCCCCCTGGGCACCGACCGCACCCAACTCGAAGTACGCTTTCCTCGGCTTGAGTTATTTCGCATTGTGAGATTTTCATTTGTTTGCGTTGTAGGTGTAATGGTATGGGCTTGGAAGGCTGGTAATTACCTCATTAATAGGTAATTGGTCCGTTTTCGTATAAGTTGGATGACGTTCGTATTCGGGATTTATAAGGTCGGAAGGGGCTCGAACCCCTTCCGGGCCAGATGTCATCTGGCTCTGGGAAATAATAAAAAGCTGCTTCTCGTCTACGCTTGATTCTGCGTGAAAGTGAGTAACACCAAGGAAATGCTTAATAGACAAACCTGCAAGGAGATCCTCTGTGTCTCACCGAGTCTCATTACACGTGGCGTCGTCGGCATTGCGACTGGTCTGGAGGCCTTTGACGTTAGTGACGATCACAGCACCTGCGTTTTCGTTCCATTGCCTTTCTGTGCGTTTTTTCCGGCTTCTTAGCCTAGAAACTTAGAGGTGTGGGAGGGGTTTTGAGGAGCCGCATCTTCGACTCATGTTCTAGTTCGTGGAACTGGGATTTTCCCGTTCTCCCCATATTTGTGCATATACGGCTCATCAGGGTGGGCTAGTGTAATGGTATGGGCTTGGAAGGCCGGTAATTACCTCATTAATAGGTAATTGCCCCGTTTTCATATAAGTTGGATGACATCCGTTTTCGGGATTTATATGGTCGGAAGGGGCTCGAGCCCCTTCCGGGCCAGATGTCATCTGGCTCTGGGGAATAATAAGATGCTGCTTCTCGTCTACGCTTGATTCTGCGTGAAAGTGAGTAACACCAAGGATGCTTAATACTCGTAGACAAACCTGCAAGGAGATACTCTGTGTCTCACCCAGTCTTATTGCACGTGGCTCTTGACACACCAATTTACAAGTCTCCAGCTTCATTAATCGCTGCCTTATGTACCGGATACCGGTGATCCTACCTGGTACCAGAGCGCACTTGACCACGGCGTAGTGCCTCGCAGCTCCTGCGATACAACGGCAGGGTCCTTATAGCTGCTTCCTATTGATGATACGTGAAGTGATACTGCTGTACATCTGGCGAGTCTGAAATGTGGCGCTTGTAGTGGGTTATACGTACGTACACGTGTTTCCTCCTCAGGGTCATGCTTCTGGATGCACGTATCATATGATAGTTCACCAGGGGCCCCTGCGTTACGCCAGGGATCCTAGTCTAGCCTCGTGTCCCCCGGCTCGGGAGCGTTTGCAGCGTCCACTATCCTTGGGTGATACTTCGGGTGAGCATAGCTGCCACATGCTAGTGGCATTTCGCGCGTCGCGCCAGGCTGGCGAGGGGGCTCGTCTCGGGGATCTCTTCTCGGCGGTGATTCTGGAGAAGGCTTCCTGACCTCAGAGGATATACACAGCAGTCACTCTGGCCGGGGATAGCATCCTCGGTTGGAGTCTAAGTTTTATATGGAACCGGGACTATATTCCCGGCCCGCCCAATGTGCTCTTTCTTTTCCCCGTCCCAAACGTCTATACTTACTACGAGTATAACCTTCGTATTAATTTTGAGACGTTCTCTTATTTATGTGAAGATTGCCGACACCTGCCGGACAGTCGGGCAGGTGTTGATTGGTTGACAGTCGATATGGCACGACAATTGACTATCAGGGGTTGACCTATGGTGTATCAATAGATATATACAGCAGTAGTGATACATATATAGTAGCGGTATGTGCGGTATGTGCCAGCCAGTACTGCCGGCACTATTCCGCACGCTCCCACAATGGTTAATATCATCGGTGCCGAGCGATTTTACCGGCACTATGTAGGGCAGCCAGCACTACTCAGCCGTCACTGAAAAGGGACCACTATTGTACGCAACAAATCTGTACGAACCCAGCCCCATTCATAGGCACCCTGCCCGTATAATTTTCACGATATATCGTAGTGACGTGCGTAACGAACCTTCACGAATCAAGGCCAGATATGATTATAGGCGGGTGGGTTGATTTTCAATTGTCCTCGACAGCGGCATATTGTCCTGATATATGATACGTCTATTTATATATAATAGCGATACGGCTACGACTCCGCCGGTGGCGCTAGCCATGAGGTGCCCATAGTAGCATGTAAGTTCCTGGTATAGTACATATTAATAATACTCGCATTAAGAGTGTGCTGTGGTGTACCACTCTGAACCAAACATTAGGACCACCATGCGGAGCGGTATCGACCCGGGGAGAGTCCATTTTTATTGGAGGTGTACATGTATTGGAGGGTATATGATTCGGAGATGGGGCCTTACCACCCCCGGGTAGGGCGGGACATCGACCCTGAGTCCCAGTCAAAACGTTACATAGGCCCGTGGGGCCGGGGTTTCCACACTTTGCGGGGCAGAATCGACCCGGAGGATGTCCGTTTTCATCCCCGGTATGTTGGAGTTGTAAATGTATGGGAGGATTTATGATCCGGGGTTGGGACGTCATAATCCCTGGGTGCGCCGGGACCTCGCCGTTGCCCCGAGGGGTGACTGTCGCCGCGCGCCGACTCCATGAGAGCCAGCCAAGCGTACATTAGCCCGCCGGGTTGGGGTTTTCATACCTTGCGGGGTGGTATCAATCCGGCGGGTGTCCGTTTTCGTCCCCGGGCTGTTGGAGTTGTAGATGTATGCAATGATTTATGATCCGGAGACGGAACTTTACCATCCCCGGGTGCGGCGGGACCTCGCCGTTGCCCCGAGGGACAACTCTCACCGCGCGCTGGCTCTATGAGCCCCAGCCAAATAAGCAATCAGCCAGTGGTTTTGGGGTTTCCCACCTTGCGCGGCGGTATCACCCCGGGGGTGTTCGTTTTCGTCCCCGGGTTGTTGGAGTTGTAGATGTATGGAGTTTTTTTTTATCCGGGGATGGAACGTTTTCATCCCCGGGTGCGGCGGGACTTCGCCGTTGCCCCGAGGCGCAGCTCGCACCGCGCGCTGGCTCTCTGAGCCCCAGCCAAATCAGCAATGAGCCAGTGGTGTTGGGGTTTCCCCACCTTGCGGGGCGGTATCGGCCCGGGAGATGTCCGTTTTCTTCCCCGGGTTGTTGGAGTTAAGATGTATGGAAGAATTTCTGATCCGGGGGTGGGGCGTTTTCATTCACGGGTGCGACGGGACCTCGCCGTTGCGCCGAGGGGAAGATTTCACCGCGCGCTGGCTCTATGAGCCCCAGACAAATCAACAATCAACGGGGGACTGATAATCTCGACTACGTAGGCGAGATTTAATCACGACTACGGGGACGTTTAAGCTCCATCCCCGGGTTTCCGGCCTTGCGTTCCTCATACTCAAACTCGCTGCATCCGCGAACAAGGCGTAAAGTATCCGTCCTCTCCAGCACCCCTCCCCGGCCTGATGGCGTTACTGTATATCAACTATTGTCCCAAAACCTGAACTGAAGATTCTGGGAGACGAATGACTGAGTGTTTGTGTAGAAGGGCACGGAAAAGGTTTTGTGCCCCTCGGGTGCCCATTTCGTTGGGTTTGCAAGGAGCGAAGCCGAAGTCAAAAGGGGTCACTCGAGGCAGCAGTGCGGCGAGATCAGACCACCAGCGATCTCCGGCGCACAGCTGCCTCGACAAAGGATATGGGTCTGACCCGTTGCCGGTCGAGAAAATGTAAGTGTGCCGTGGGTGGTTGCTGGCACGTCTCGCATCGGCCCCGAAGCATGCCAGAGCAGGCTGTTACATGGGATTCACCGCTACAGCTACGGTATGGACCGCAAAAATGGGCACACGAGTAAGCAATTGCACGAGTAGGCAATCGATTTTGCGGGTTTGGAGGGAGCGGGACGCCAACGACGCAGCGAAGCTGTGCCTCACTACCAAGGCGGGTGGCCAGATGGCGTTACTGTGCATCAATGCCCCAGGTGCACAGGTGAGACCCGAGAGTTGGCCTTCTTTGTGTTGATGTGCAGTACAGACAGTACGCGACAGGAGTTAAGAAAGTGGGTGTTAAGAATTTAAGCCTAATTTGTTTTTTAAAGAAATTACAACTTACTGATTGTGTTTGGTACTCGATACAGCAGGTATGATGACGGTCTCATATATCAGGGAGTTCATATACTTGATGAGGCTTTCTCCATCTGTGAGGTCTCGTGTTTGCTGGTGACTTGCTTGACTTGACTTTCTCGCTGCGCCTCGATGGTGGCCTGCGAGGTCCGATGATAATATATACGTGGTATATGTCTACATGAGGAGCGCTCCAGCTCGCTGACCCTGCTCGCCTGTGCTAGGCCCCGTCATACGCCTGAGGTCGTATCAATACGCTATAGCGAGTCAATGACACGCGATCTCGGGTTGCAAAAGGGGTATCAGGCAGTACAACCCTTGGAGGACCGAGGGTGGCTTCTTCCGGGTCGAGATGGATGCCGCGGAATTTGAAAGATGGAAGACGGTGCGGCTGATGGGAGTTGTCGACAAGCTGTATGCCGAGCACTTTGTCCTGGTTCAACGCATAGTGAACTATGAAGCTTGGGCTGCGCGTACTGGACGGGTTGCCGTGCTTGCGAACGAGAGAGCTCGTCTCGACGAGGTGGATTTTCGGATCAGCTCGGCTCAGCACCAGTTCAAGTGGAGGCAGGAAGTCATCCACCCCATACCGCCGCAGCAACAGCGTGCCGCCCCGGCCAGACGTGAGCCGGCGCTGGTGGACCCGCTTGCTTCTCGACGCACGAGCAACGCTGGCGAGCAGCGGCAGCAGCAGCAGCAGCAACCGGAGCCACAGCAGCCGCAGCAGCTGCAGCTGGCAGAGCTTCGTGAGAAGATGGACGGGGCTGCAGTGGCAGCCCTTCGTGAGGAGATGGAGGAGATGAGGAGAGAGTTAGCAACAGCGAAGCCGGCAGCCCTTCGGATGAAGATGATAGCGAAGCTGCGTGCCACGCCGAGCGAGGCCCAGCGCGCTAATTTTGAGAGGACGGCGGCAGAGCAGAGGAGGACAACAGCAGTTGGGACGACAGTGCGGCTACAAGGGCAGAAGGTCCACGCAAGCACGCTGACCACTGCTGTAAACCATACCCGCTCTGCACCCATTCCCAAATTTGATGTGAAAGTTACGAGGGGAGAGTGAGAGAAGAAGGCAGACGAAGAGAGAGAAGAAGAACAAGCTGAGGAGCTAGGTGGGGAGCAGATCTCTTGGAGCCGCAGCAGTGCACAGGATGGGCAGGGGGCCCTGCCGCAGCCGCATCCGATTGAGAGAAGCCCCTTTGAGCCGGTTTGTTGGGTGAGCCCGGGCGCGCTAGAGAAGGTGGCTCTGTCTGCGCGCCACGTTGAAACCCACCCCGCGGTGACGAAGAAACCGTCACACGCGGAAGAGAAAGAGGTCGGAGAGATGGTTTTATGTGCGAGTGGAAGGGGGTCTCAGGAGGAGGAAAGTAGAGTAGGAGTCGGAGATGACGGCGTTGGGATGGGCGAGGAGCAGGAGCATCAGCCGTTGCCACCGCCGCTGCCGCCACCGCCGCCTCTACCACCGCCTCCGCCACCGCCCGCGGAAGGCACGCGTGCAGACCTCGAGGCGGAGCAGCACGCCCTGGTAGTGGCGAGCCGCTTGGTGCTGGCACACGGAGCCCTGTTATCATTCGAGCAACGGAAAGAGGAGGAAGAGGAGGAGGAGGGAAATGAAGAGGAGGAGGAGGAGCAGCAGAAGCAGCAGCAGGGGAGCAAGGACGGGCGGGGCGGCGGCAAGCAACACCACCTACAGCAAGGTTGTGTTTGGACCATCATGGAAGCTGGGCCGAGGTGGCGCGTGGGTGCTGACCTCATGCCCCCGTTCAGCCCTGATTGAGGTACACGCTTTGGTTGTGCTGCTTGATTGATTACCTTTTCCCTTGTTTTTGATGATGTTTTTGATGATACGTACAAATATGCCGCTACTGCTGTTCAGGTATATTAATAGTAGGTGTGTCGTAGAATAGGCTTGTTTGGACCACCTATCATTATACTGAATACGAGTAGTTGGTTCTGTTGTCTTTCGTTATTTTGCGCGGGACGATGGACTACGTACTTGGCTTGGGGCTTGAGGGAGGATGATATCAGATGCACGCATGATAGGATTGAATACGCACTTGACGAGCCGATATTATGTTTCGGTTGTGTGCTTTGCTTCGAACGCTGTGCTACCATACTGCACGTACTAACCTTGTCAGATAGCAGCACATCAGTATACGTATGATTATAGCCGACATGCAGCAATTCTGCTGTAACTTTTACTTGGACCTGTAATCAACAGGGGAAGGTACTTGGAACATGCTCATACTGTTGTTATTGTCTGTCTGCGATGTTTTTGCTATTTGTACGAGAAGTACTATTATACTGCTGTGAGTATACCAGGTATATGCGTGCGGTGATTTTCGTGATTTATGAGCATTTTCGTATGCTGCTTATTTTGTGTGTACCTGATGTAAACGGTAGTGCTCTGTGTGCGGACAGTTTTATGATCGCGAAGGTCGTATATACATCCATGCACACATATAAGACACTGCGTTATACCATGGTACAACGCAACTGCGAACGTACTACTGCTCAGATAAGGTTATCATGGTTGGTATAATACGATGTTGTAAAATTATGGGCGTTGTGATCTGATATGAATATGCGACGATGGAATGGAGCATTAACACCGAGTGAAAATATGTTTTAGGCGACTCAGATTGACGGCTGTATGTTGTGTGCTCTTCCGCCCTCCCTCTCTCCCTCCCTCCGTAGCGAACCAGTTATAGGTACGAGATGGTTCTGATCATTAATTATAGAGCACAAATGCTATGTAAGTACTTAGAGCAGGAGGAGTATAAGCGGGGTATAGGTGCTTTAACCACGTAATCATAGCAGTTACTATGTGCTCTTTGTTGGCGATGTGAAATATGCACTTGCACTTGTCTGATCACGCCATTCGAATCTTGATGAATATACATGTGCGTTTTGTCTTTCCGCGCACTGCTATTGGTTGGTTAAAACGCTGGTTTTGAGTCATTGCTGTTTGGTGATACAATAGTACACTTCGAAGCTTGTCATGCACCCGGGTTTCCACCTTGCCATGTACCACTTTCCTTGTGTGGAAAATCGCTCGAAGGTTCTTGATTATACCAGCAGCTCGTGGCAAGGGGAGATCACGTTTCCCCGATGATAAGTTGGCACAATAACTACTGCTGTAAGCTTGAAACCATAGCACGCGGTCGGATAAATTACATTCGCGTATGAAATGAGGATTTGAGATGTATTATTTTAGTTTTAGAATCAATCTCAATGGTGATACCGTCTTTGGCTGTCTGACCTGGGCGGCGTTTCTGGTAGTTCGGAAAATACATTGATTGACTGGTAGACCGACTGAAATGAGGGTCTGAGATTTATTATTTTTAGTTTTAGAGTCAATCTCAATGGTGATACCGTCCCTGGCTGTCTGGCTTGGGCGGCTTTTCTGGTAGTTCGGAAAATACATTGATTGACTGGTTGACCGACTGAAATGAGGATCTGAGTTTTTTTCTTTTTAGTTTTGGAGTCGATCTCAATGGTAATACCGTCTCTGGCCGTCTGGTCTGAGCGGCTTTTCTGATAGTTCGGAAAATACATTGATTGACTGGTTGACTGATTGAACGAGGATTCGAGAATGGAGGATTTTGATTGAGTTTTTGATTGGGCTGGTGGGGTTAAGGTTGGGTTGTGGTTTTTGATTGATGGTTTTCGGGCATTGAAAATTCTGCCTGTTTACTGATTAAAATAGTTGATACTGCTATGCGGATATACTGTTTTTGGTCGAACCGTGATCGGGAGCTGTATTGTTGATTGTCAGGGAGATATTCAATGATAATAACGGCTGGTCTGGTAGTTCCGAGACAACATTGTACGGTATTGAGATTTGCATTGAGGATCTTTCAGGTTTTTATATTCTTGCAACGTTCAGTAAATCTGAAGTTAGTACTACCAACTTGTATCGACCTATTGACACCGAACTGATGGCCGTCTGATTATCGAGGCCTTATGCCCTAGTTTCGGCAGCTGAGTGTCTTGGAAGATTGTTGAAGTTTGAGCCAGTATGGTTTAGATTTTGGTATCTGAAGTTCGTACTACTGGATAAACTTGTATCGACCTATTGACACCGAGCTAATGGCCGTCTGATTATCGAGGCCTTATGTCCTAGTTTCGGCAGCTGAGTGTCTTGGAAGATTGTTGAAGTTTGAGCCAGTATGGTTTAGATTTTGGTATCTGAAGTTCGTACTACTGGATACACTTGTATCGACCGATTGACACCGAGCTGATGGCCGTCTGATTATCGAGGCCTTATGCCCTAGTTTCGGCAGCTGAGTGTCTTGGAAGATTGTTGAAGTTTGAGGCAGTATGGTTTAGATTTTGACATTTGAATTTGAACGAATGTGCTTGAATTTCTGGTATTCGGTACTTTGAATTTGCTTGAGGTTTTTATTAATCTTGTGGTATTCGGTACTTTGAATTTGCTTAAGGTTTTGGGACATTGTGGTCCATATTTGGTACGTGAATTTGGAATGTGTGATATTGATTCGGGATGATGATTTGTGGTTTTCGGGACAGCTATGAGATGTGACCATGCTATGATATTGTGATGCTTTATTCCCATACTGTTCACCATGCAGGGAGTATATTAGTTGATGGGACTGTACACCTGTTCGGCATGCATACTGCGGATGTGTGGTGTCGCACAGTATCGATTACAAAGCAGGGAGGATATTGATTGTGCTTGGTACTCGATACAGCAGGTATGATGACGGTTACATGTATTGGGGATTTCATATACTTGAGAAGGCTTTATTGAGGTATAAATGAGTGTCTGGTTTCTTCCCCTCGACTTGACTTCCTTGCCTTGCTCGCTGCGCCTCGATGGTGACCTGCGAGGTCCGATGATAATATATATATACTTAACTACGTGGTTTATGTCTACATGGGGAGCGCTCCAACACCCTGACCCTGCCCGCCTGTGCTAGGCCCCGTCATGCGCCCGAGATCGTATCAATACAACTACTTACCTGATAGATAATCATTTGTGATATACGTACGTACACTCGATAAGGAAATAAGAAACGGAAATCGGGAAGGCCGTGCAAGGGGGTAGGCCGCTACGTATGAATGTTCTAAAATACCTGGTACACTGCAGCCCATAATGATAAGAAACTGCCCGATCACCTCCCAAGGTCGCACCAGGCACGCAACAAAGTTGCCTCCCCTCCAAAACCGACCTCACTGCTGACTGTCAACCAATCGATTTATGAAAACATCAAACAAAACGAACCCCCCGTCTCAAAAAGCTCCCGTCTCACAGAGCTCCCCTTTCCCAGCTGCTATCATAGCCAACATATCCATACTGCAATAATACCCATTAAACAAAAAATGTCTTCGTGGTGCAGAGAAGGATTGCAGCAATGCCTTGACCTGCACTGCGTCGTGGAGGTCGATTTTTGTTGGTGCGGGTCCGCGGCAATGGACTTATTGAAAGGCTTTCGGGACCCGACTACACCACAGTTGGCCTGAACACCCCCCTGCATATTGTGGGCGTCAATGAACCCATTCGGAGACATCGAACAACGTACTCGTAATATATCATACATAACATAGTTGAAAGGGTTGTCTGCACCTCGTGGGGTTTGCTACACAGCAGTTCGCTGTCTCCACGGGGATTTGTTTGCGCCCACACAATGCGGGGGGCGGGGTCCCGGCCACCTGTGACTCGTTGTGTTGAAATTTGATCGCTGGATTCTTCGGCGCCGGTACGAGCTACTGCTCAATAGGCTTGCCATCAAGGACCGCCCTTTTAGTGCCGGTAGTTTGGAAGACTTTCGCTTGCCATTGTCGCTCAAGTGCATGGATGATACGGTAGTGAGACCGGCGTGGTTTGGGTTGATCACTTGCTAGAGTCAGGAGCGGGCTACATATTTGTATCGCTATTATGTGCACCTTCAACAGGACCAAAGCATACGTAGTTTTAATCTCCCACTCGCAGGTGGGTGCGTGGGTTTTGCTTGAGCCTAACGAGGGTGAAGAGAAGACGGAGGGTGCAATTGGAGGAGGCGAGTAGAACAGCCAGTTGGGGGGTTGAGCAGGAGGAGGAAGACCCCCAGTGAGAAGTGGGGGGGGGGCTTTCACCACTGTTACACCCACCTCCATTTTGTTTTGAACTCACCTCCACTGTTGCACCCACCACTGTTATACCCACCACCCGTTTGTTTCGAACCAACTTGATGCCAGTATGTGCCATTCGTTTCTCTTCTGTGCTTGCGGTTGTGTTTTTCTTTGTTTCCGGTTACGCTGTTTTGGACAATACTCATACTTAATACAGGTGTCGAAGGATGGCTTCGAGCGGATGGGGTTCGAGTATGCCAAACGTATGAGGCAGGACGAGCTGGACAAATGTCGGAACGGATCAGTAAGTCTAGAGTTCACGGGGCGAGTCTGGGATCAACCGTGATTCTTCTCAACCCTTGGCGAGGGTCGGAGCCGCTGCTGGGGTTGCGAGGGTGGAGAATCAACCAGGTGCGCCTCCCGCAACCTCTTCGGCAAGACTGCTTAGCGGTGGCTGAAACGAGCAGGACAGGCGGCAGTGCAGTTTGGGGAGGCGTCGGCGACGAAGCCCCTCCTACGGTGAACTTGGGTGGGGCACGGATGAAGCATGCGAGGCCCTGGCCGTCGAGTTCCAGCGGCCCCTCATCCCTCGAAGCCCCGAAGGGGTCGCTTTGCTGAGTCGCTTGCGAAAGCGCAGAGGTGTCACGAAAAGGACGTGCCCGCGGCGGCTGTACAGTTGTACAACACCGCGTTCTTTGTTGAACAGTTCTTGGGCGAGGCGGCGGCGGGGACGGGGGTGGAAGCCGGAGCTGAGACTGGGACGGGGGTGGACGCGGGGGTGGGGGCTGTTACAGGGGTGGGAGTAGGGGCTGGTGCGGAGGCGGTGGCGATGGTGGTGGCGGTAGCCGGGGTAGATTTAGTCCAGTCTGCCCGACCCCCTGGGTGGTATTGCAGCTATTGATAGTTGAGGAGAAAACAGTTTAGAAGGATTGAGGTCTATCTAAACCTTGTACTAAATTTTACTGTAGTACCAGGTATGTATCATCTGGTACGCTGTAGAGTCGCTTGTTTTGTCGAAAAATGGTCTGCATTTTGTCGCATGGCACAATGCATGGCAAACAAAAAAAACACGCCATATTAATAATGCTTGTAAATTGTACCATGTATACAAGGGCTCCGCATGGGTGCCGGCATTCGCCGGCACCCATGCTCCAGATAGGAAATATACATAATTTATTTGGTACCTGGAATACCTAGTATCATCCTTAGGGCCCGTATTAACGAACATTTGTTTTCGTTTGTTTGTGCTTTGTTTTTGTTCGTTTGTTTTTATTTGACCTGATTGGTCGAAACGTGAATAACCAGCAAGATATTTCGATTTCAAAACTGAGTACTCGTAGTTCAATAAAACGGAATTCCACGAGAAGTCTTTTGGGACTTCTTTTGCTCTTTTTTTCTGTTGAATTGGGAGTTAATCCAACTCGACGTGGCGTGTTCCATGAAACCGAAGGAAACCACGCGGACTTGAGCCATGTCGTCGACTGATTCAGAGGCGAGATCCACCATTCCCGAGAGGCACGGCCACCGGATCAGCCGCAGCGCGAGGTCCGACGGCCCCTAGCATAGGGTAGACCGCTTGCGGCGCCTAAACAATCCTATAGGCCGCCGCAAATCCAAGTTTTCACCCCTCTTTGCCTCCCAAACCACACGAGCACCGACCAGGTCGCGACTCGGCGTAGAAGTTCGATCGCTGTATCCCCGTCGCTGCTGCCCGCGTTGGGCTTCGGGGCTGCGTCAGCCCACCCAAGACATCCCTAGAGTGATAGCCTCCTAGCCGGTGCCGGCAGACATAATTTTCCGCTGGCAGCGGCGCCCCGGGGAGGACACAGGCCATAGGTCACCTCGTTGGTTGCTCACGAGTGTTCGTTGATCCTTGTGCGTTATTCGTTTTTTTTACGTAATACACCATT
Organism: Saccharina japonica; assembly: GCA_008828725.1. Classification (NCBI taxonomy): domain Eukaryota; class Phaeophyceae; order Laminariales; family Laminariaceae; genus Saccharina; species Saccharina japonica. Next base: position 203,648 of record MEHQ01002450.1, read on the forward strand.
CCTCGATAAGACCCAAACACGTTTTTTCAGGGAAATCGTATTCAAAACAAACGAAAAACAAAAATTATTTTCCCATTTCAATAAAAAGCGATGTTCGTTAAGATGAGCCCTTACGACAATTTGATGTGATGGCGCTCGCTCGTGTTTCGATATAGATACCTTGCAAATACGTATACAATCAAGGCAATACCAATTGTTGCCGGTAGAAGGAACAAATGCTAAGTGTTAAATTTTCTACGGACGACCAGAGACGTGTCTTCGGAATCCCGAATTCAGTTTGGGCGGAAGCAGCGAAGGTGAAGGGAGGAAGGCAGTGGTACAAGGGAGTGCTGCAGGGAGCTGAGAGGTTTATGACCTCCTGGCACAAGGAAGAAGAGGAGGCTAGCCGGAAACGAGCGACCGAGCGAGAAAAAGAGCGCAGCAACAACAAAGAGACACCAAGAACCAACGGGACGGGAGGGGTGCGGAAGAAGGGCGAATCGGCGAGGGAAGGAAACAAGCGAGAAATGGCGGACCGAGTGGCGCGATATGTGCCGGATTGACTGTCCTGGACTGTTTGTTTGTTTGTTTGTTTGTTTTGTTATTTTTCCCCCTCCCCCCCACCGCCGCACCATTGCACCACCCCCTCGGGATGACGTGTCAATGTGTTGTCTCTGCGGTCTTGTCTGTGTGAGTGTTTGCTTGTACTTTTGACTTGTCTCTTTGTCTTTGTCTTCGTCTTTTTCCCTTCGTTGCTTTTGACCTTTTGCAGTTACACTGCTCGCAGGCCGGGGGTACATCAGTCACACGGGACCATAGTTCCCTTCCCCCGTATCATGTCTGCGTTTATAATCGGGGTGGAGGACTCGATTTGTTTGCCTGACCGGTGTGAACCCGGCACGGAACACCCCGGCATTATAGGGGCACCAAGATAGAATCAGGGGGCGTGTACCCCCGATTGGTGATGTTGACTTTTCCATTTTTATTTTTACCTTCACATAGCGTGTAGAGGGGAGCGGAGGGCTCCAGACTATCTGTTTTTGACTGGCTTTGATCGCTTTGCGGACCCTTCGGGTTCCACTTTTATTTCAGTATACCTTTTTTGGGTAAGTTAGCCTGTGACCACGGGAATCGACCGTGTCAAGTGTTGGATTAGTACGGACAGATGGAGGTACTGGATAGAGAGACCGGCACGGTTTTTAATGTGAAGACAACAACAACAACAACAACAACAACAACAACAATCTCATTTCTCAGTCTCAGTCTCAGAAATACATCATCACCACCAGTCGTTTTTGTTTTTCACCGAATAGTCTCAGTTCTCAGGATAATATGGCGTACCTGGTACCTGGTAAGATTTACGACAATGTGATGGCTCTCGCTTGTGTTTTGATATATGATACCTACATACGTACAGGATCAAGGCAATGCCAAGTGTTGCAGGAAGGAGGAGATACAGACAGGCTGAAAAGTGTTGATGCTCAGTTCGCAACCTCGTCTGTTTTCCAGCCTCAGTCTTAGAAATGCACCATGGGCTCAGTTTTGACGTTTGCAACGGACCCTGATACAACCCGTAAGTACGCGCGATCGAAGTATTACACTCAGCTCGTAGCAAAAATGAGTTTCGACGAAATCCTCGATCTCACAGCTGTCGTTTTTTTTTTTAATGTATTGCTGTACTGCCAATACGCGCAGTACCTCCAGTTTTGCACACCAAATATATCAAAACTGTAGACTATTTACTGGTACGTACGTAGGATATGATTTTAATCATGTAACATCGTTGTCATTAGCGGGTAGGAACACATAAATAATGAGTACTGCACGTGATATTGTGATAAGACTGGGTGAGGCACAGAGTATCCCCTTGCAGGTTTGTCTATTAAGCATCCTTGGTGTTACTCGCTTTCCGTAGAGTCAAGCGTAGAAGAGAAGCAGCTTATATTAATCCCCGAGCTAGACGACATCTGCCTCGGGATGGGCTTCAAGTATGGCCCACAGATATTATAAATACCCCGAATACCGAATACGAATGCCATCCAAGTTATACGAAAACGGACCAATTACCTATGCAGAGGTAATTACCGGTCTTCCTAGCCCATACCATTACACTAGCCCACCCTGATGAGCCGTATATGCAGAAATATGGGAAAAACGGGGAAATCCCAGTTCCCCGAATTAGAACATGAGTCGAAGATGCGGCTCCTCAAAACCCCTCCCACACCTCTAAGTTGCTAGGCTAAGAAGCCGGAAAAAAAAAATGTGATGGCGGTGGAGGAAGCGGAGGTGGTGCGTCTGGGACTGGTTGGTGGCGCGGGACGCCGTCGGAGCGGCGGCTCTGGCAAAAACAACCGAGGAAGCGGTGGACGCAGCTCTGGCGGACGACGGGACCGCGCCAGGGGCCGCCAGCACGGGGCCGTCTCTTCGACCTCCTCCAGCTCGTCTGAGAGCTCCTGCACCGACTTCAGTGGCGTTGCAGTGGTACCGAACCCGAGGCGAGTGACTCCTTCTTTGGCTCCTTCTTTGGTGGATGTTGCTTCCTCCGCAGCGAGACTTCGCAAGCTCTCCGTGACAGATGACCGCGCTAAACCGGTATCTTCCAACTTAGCCCACGCTCGCGCCGCCGCGATTGACACCGCCGATGCCGCCGCTAAGGCCAAGCATGCCGCCTCTGTTCATCGCGCATACGTACACTTAGGCATCAAAGACTTGACTCGCATTTGCGCCCTACCATTTCCTGCATCTGTCAGCAAGACAGATGGTGCACAGCAGCTCCTTCGCTCGACTAAGTTAGCAACGACGGACATCCTCATGCGATGCGACGACCTCTGTACGGAGGGATTGCTTGCGACCGACTGGATACCCGGTTGGCAAATACCTCTCAAAAGCGCGTTCTCACGCGCGATTGTTCCTGACAAGCCCATGACCGCAAAAACCACCCAATTGATCGATGATTTTTTTGGACAGGTGTGGCGAGCGCTTGAGGCAGGAGCATCGGGGCCTGACGCTTTCAAATTGCTGCTACGCCTTCTGACGTCACACTACGACAGCGCCGACACGGGGGAAGGCTACACTAAGTTGCATACTTTTGGCGTGTGCACGGGCACCCCCTTTTGCGATTTTAGTCGGGAGTTTCGAGTGCTTGTGTCGTCAGTAACGGGGAGCGAGCGTGTCCTGGCTCCAGGAACAGATGTGGTGTTGGAAGTGGTTCGGATGGCGGTGAACGAGCAGTTCCCCACTTTAATGCCTACTTTGTACCCTGGTTCTTTGGCGACGGATCCGAGGCCGTACGCTTCGTTGGATGAGATGTGGAAGGCTTTTGCTGACTTGGCACATAATAAGACACCTGCCGTTAACGGCGAAAAATATTTTTCTCTGCCTGTTTCTTCGACGGGAACGCGGTCATCCGCCCCGTCGGGGCCCCGGCCCGCCATTTATGGAGGAGCTGCTGTGCACCATCTGTCTTGCTGACAGATGCAGGAAATGGTAGGGCGCAAATGCGAGTCAAGTCTTTGATGCCTAAGTGTACGTATGCGCGATGAACAGAGGCGGCATGCTTGACCTTAGCGGCGGCATCGGCGGTGTCAATCGCGACAGCAGCGGGCGCTCTACCCTTTTTCCCGTCAAGGAGGAGGCGACAAGATTAGCTACCAAGATAGCTCTTCATCTGACGACACCATCTTTGAGGAGAGGGCGGCAGGGAGAGGCAGCAGGGGGGCAGCCGGAACGAAGTACAACCGCAGAGGTAATTACCGGTCTTCCTAGCCCATACCATTACACGGAACAATACATTATACACTCTCGTATATATATATGTTGATACATACATACAGAAGTGCACCAGAAGTATCTTTGGATGGACTTTTTACCTCGGCGAGGCATGCATGCATCATGTACGCTTGGTGTACGTAATGTTTTGCCGTCAAAAACCCTCTTTGTTTGGCCATTTAGAGCAGCCCTCGTGTACCGGCGGGGTTTCCTTTCTTCTTGCGGCCGAAAAACGCATGGCAGATCTCTGTCCCCATCCTTATAGGCAAGAATTAGTGACAATCCTTGCCCCTTCAGACGCGCGTTCACGATGATCTCTCGATCATCTTCGTCCGGCTAGCTTTCCCATACGACTGTCTGTGGTGCTGCTTAGGAGGGTAGACAGCAATAAATCAACGCCTACTCAACGTTGAAACCGGCAATCTCTCGTCCGATCCGCTCGTGGGAGGCTCCAACTCGCTAAACCATTCAAATCAAATATCTTCAGCTTGTGACAGCATTTAGGCTTGTAGTCGGCCGGAGCTGTGGCTTCGCCGGCCGGCCAGAAGACAAAAAAAAACATGGATGGGGTCCCTTTTCTTGTCAGAGCGATATCTTCTTCTCCAGTATACGCGGCAGCAGCTAATATTTCCCCCTTCGTATTTATTTCGGCTGGTAAGGCTTGCAGCTTACTATGATGTTAACGTTGATTGAGTTTATAATATATATGCATATTATACCGAAATAGAGGATTTTGAGTGGAGTTCCCTCGCTGGGCACGACTGCTTACGTAGCAGTAAATTCTTGAATATATATAAAAAAAAACTACCCCTGCAAATTCTTGACACATGTCACACACACTACTAATAGCTACTATTCTGTAGGTATCTACTATTAACAGTAACTCTATATTATGCGGCGTTTGGTGTATATGGGTCTTTCAGCTCTTTCTTCTCGTATATACAGAGAACCGGAACTTCTTGTCACAGCAGTCTTTTGCCCGCAGGAACAACTAACTGCTGTGTACGTACCAGTCTTGACCACTCAGTCAGCCAGTCAGCGCTGTGAATGGCTACAGCAAGAACACATCGATACAGCATAGTAAAAACCGTTATCCTTATACATACATTGATTTTTGCTGCACGGAGTACTTACTAATAAAGTACTTCAGGACGCGAAGGTGATTCTGTCGCATTTGATCTTCAAGTGAGGATACAGATAAAAACCGACATCCTCTTACTCGTACTATTACAGTAATACCCTCCTTCTATATATACCAGTCACAATAACTAAAGTCACTGGTGTGGATACCATGTCCCCGGAACCAACACGCCTACTCGTATAAGTCGAAACCCCTTGCATCTTCGAGAAACACTTTCTCGAAGCTCTCCTCGGGAACTCGGGAGATTGTCACGTCTAGATCTCGACACGGAACCTTCTCCTCCACGTTCCGCTGACGGATCCTCCACGGCGGCTATTCTGCCTGGCGGATTCTCCGCAGCGGGACTTAGGAAGGCCCCGCTGAAAGGGTCATTGACCCGAGCGCCGAGGCAGCAACGACAACTGCTCGCCCTCTGCTCTCACTTGTCTTCGACTCCTCTTGTCTCCCTTGTCATCGGATTGTTGTCTCACTCCGAGTTGTCACACACTCCAGCCGTCGTAGTTTACCAGTTAGAACACTCTGCTCACGCAGAGAGGAGTGGGATCACGACCCACCGGCGGTGACGACTACACAGAATCTTATTGGCGTCGGACGGCAGTTGATCATCAACACCAGTGTCGATTTCTGAAGTTGTCAGGAGCACTATGTCTGGAGAAACAACATCGAGCGAGTTTGTCGACAACGCAGCAGCGGAGAAAACTACAGCAGCACCCGGCGGAGTCCTCGAGGCCAAAAACGGGAGCACAGACCCTCCCACAGCTTTCAACCCCGGGGCTCCAATCGACTCCATCCGTGACCGGCTCGCCCGCATCGTCATAAAAAACCTTTTGCCTTTCTTCCTGGAAGCGCACTGTATGTGTATGTGTGTTGTGTAATAATAATTAATTAATTTCGCGAAAGAGGGAGAAGTAACTAAAGTCACTGGGAATAATAATAATAATAAAAAACCAGTAACTAAAGTCACTGGGAATAATAATAATAATAATAAAAAACCTTTTGCCTTTCTTCCTGGAAGGCACTGTATGGAAGCGCACTGTATGTGTATGTGTGTTGTGTAATAATAATTAATTAATTTCGCGAAAGAGGGAGAAGTAACTAAAGTCACTGGGAATAATAATAATAATAAAAAACCAGTAACTAAAGTCACTGGGAATAATAATAATAATAATAAAAAACCTTTTGCCTTTCTTCCTGGAAGGCACTGTATGGAAGCGCACTGTATGTGTATGTGTGTTGTGTAATAATAATTAATTAATTTCGCGAAAGAGGGAGAAGTAACTAAAGTCACTGGGAATAATAATAATAATAAAAAACCTTTTGCCTTTCTTCCTGGAAGCGCACTGTATGTGTATGTGTGTTGTGTAATAATAATTAATTAATTTCGCGAAAGAGGGAGAAGAATATACCTGGCATGCGATATGTGTAACGGACACATCCCTTGAGATCTGAGATCTCGGCTGCATCGATGTTCACGCTGGTCTGGTGACACACACACACGCGATACCGCAGCCAGAGTTTTTGCCGTACACGGCGGAGTTTTGTTCAGGGCGGTACATACGTATAGTATATACCTACACCAACAACAAACACCACCCCCACCTACCTACTTACCTTACTTACTGTACCTACCTACCTACCTACCTACCTACCTGGCACGAAAACCACACCCCTGAACACAACCATCAACAATTCGTACACACATGTACAAATACGAGCAATAAACTTCCTCGTCGCCTTCTCATGAACAAAATTTTTCCTTTTGGTTCACGAATCATGACTCTCGATTTTGTTGAACGTATACCAGTACAGTACCAGGTAGCTGTGTATCACCGACCCGGTTAGTTTATATTCAATGATACGCTATTTTTGCTCCCGTCTCCACTCACTTGCTCTGTGTTCTGTGTGCTGTGGTCGCTTCTCCCAGACCTCCGATATCCAGCGGTGTCACCGTGAGGCCCCTCCGTCGCTACGGGCAAGGGGGGCACTCAAACAACGAGCTGATGATTGAGTGGGTTGGGGCTGATGGATATGCTATTAATAGATAGAGGTACGCGTAGGGTACGCTTCATCGCGAACGCTATAATAATCGTACTGCTGCTGCGTATATCTCCTCCATACTGTTCCGCTCACGTCTAGAGGCAACGCAAAAAAACGCAAGCGGCGCAGGCGGCAGAGCCAATCACGCGTACCCCGAGAGCGGGGAAGGGTATCTATATAGTAGGGCGGTGGGGTGGGGTGCGGTGGGGTAGGCAAAAGAGGGCGAGAGACAGCCGTGCAAACCAAAGTGATACTCCTACGGGTGTACGTATGTACTGCTGTCTGTTGTAGTCTCGAACCTGGCACGTCTCTTGTTCTTCTTGAGGCGTTCCCGCCTCTCGCTTTGACCCCTTTCGCTGTAGTCTTCCAGCGTTTTGTCTGCTGTGGACGGTTCGACACAGGGGCACAGGCGCCAGTGCTGGTCGCCGGCGAAGCGCGGATGCCGTTGGTGTGCACGACAGACAGCAAACAAAGCAAGCTCTTCTTCTACCGGTCGCGAGCCGCCTTGGATATCTTCGGCGGAGCGGCGAAACTCCATCATCGTGTTGGCCAATCACAAGCACCTAAGTTTGAATGACACTGGCACCTCAGTGGTTGGTGCTATTTATCCGCGGATGACATTTGATTGGCTAATTTTCGCCTCCATCTACTGTGACCCGATCCCCTACAAAGTAAGCCTCCGAAAGTTTAAAGAAAACTCCCTATAACCTTCTCGAGTCGAGTCCGAACGCTGTTGCCTCCAGGTTCTAGGGCCTGTCGACTGCCCGTGCTGCGTCCAAAATCTCCAGCTAGTGCGAACCATCCGTAAGAATATCCGTGGCAAGGAGAATAAACTGCCGGCGGAGGGCTCTCGGGGCGCCCTTCCGAGCTGTAGCGAGGCGAGCCGAGACACTTTTGTTTTCTGAGGGGTATCAGCAGCTGAGCAGCAGCAGCAGGAGCAGCAAACAGCACAACATCAGTAGCAGCGGCAGCGGACAGCAGCAGCCAGCAGCAGGAGCAGCAGCAGCTAGCAGGAGAAGCAGCTGTAGCAGCAGGGGTGGTCGCGTCCATACAAGACGACCCCTTCTATCCCACTTTCGGCAAGGAAGGAGGCTGATCGCTGGCTATATAGCGGCGAGCAGACGGCGCACTCGCGACGCAACGCCAGCAGCAGGTGCTTTGTTTCGTTCTCTCCGTAAGAAACAAGACTTCCACTCGGCTCGTACACGAGCACGAGTACGAGTAGCAGCCTCAGCGAGCAGGCTTGGGAGAGAGCGAGGGAAGGATGACGGATCGGACGGACGACTTCCGATTGATCGCAGCGGCGCTGCCGCCACCACCGCGAGCATCGCCCCCTCCCCCAAAGGTGAGTACTGTTGAGACTCTGCTGGCGAGGCACCCCCCGCCGCGACGTCCCCCTCGATGTATACTCGTACTCGTACATACAGCAGGCAATACTATGGGCACGCCAACAATAATCACCTTCGTACTTTGTTTGGTGAACAAGCCTAAGCATGCGAACCTCTTGTGTGACGACCCGTAACCTTGGGAGAGAGCGTACGTATGCTGTTGCATATTTGATACCACGGGTAGGATTTAGTGTACGTAGCGCTCGCCGTGATGAGCACGAGTTATTAGCCCTTTCAGAATTGCACTGTCTAGAACTAAATATTTCACTCTAATTCCAAGTGTTTTGTCCCCCCATCGGGACTGCAGTCCTAAATGGGTTAACCCAAGTTTCTTATTATAGGGTCCCCCCCAAAAGCAGTACGGGGATCGTAGGTAAAGCTTACCAAGTTTTCGAGATTTGGTCTGATTTTATTGGCTTAGGGTCAGGGTTAGGGCTGCTCTGGTTGGCTTAGCGTTAGGGTTAGGGTTGGTCTGATTGGCTTAGGGTCCGGGCTAGAGTTGTTCTGCTTGGCTTCGGGTCATGGTTAAGGCTGGTCTGATTGGCCTAGGGCTGGGACTAGGGCTGCTCTGATTGGCTGGGTTAGGGTTAGTTACAGTCGTCTCGTACAGCAGTGTTTATCAACCTTTTTTTCGAATAAATGGTAAGCAACCCTGCCAAAAAGCGAGCCTCCCGTTGTCATAATACATACCCTGGCAAATATGTCGGGAGATAGGACTTTCAACCCTTGACAGACAGCAGATTTGCCTTGACATGCCGTGATTGACACCAAACTACTAGGTTTTAGTGTGGAACACTTCGGCCCTACACCCTTGCACATGTTTTGCCTTGCTTGACATGTCTCCCGACATCTTTGTACCCCTGGTAGGTTGTTTCTTATTCGCGGGCCTATGACGGGGGACCGTAGTAAATATGACACCTAGTAAATAGGATCAAATATTGTTAGTAAAAACGGGCAAATATATACCACTCTGTCCCGAAATATAAGCACCGTTTTTATTGAATATGAGTGTGTAAAATGTGCTTATATTTCGGGACAGAGTGGTAGGTTTTTGTGGGTACCGTAGGTGCTGTTCACTACGTATGCCCCCCCGTAATATATGCATCCTGCCGTATTATTAATAGTTTATATACAGTATAGGACACCTAACAAGAAACAGGAAAGCTGGTCCAGGCTGGATTTCTTGTTTGAGAGAGGGTGCTTTCTGCACAAATTTGAAGATAACGCACCTGTTCCCAAATAAGAAACCCAGCCCGGACCAGCTTCCCTGTTTCCTGCCTTCTGACTGTGTCCTGTGCAAATCTGTCCGATAATATAATGACCGTTTTTTGTTCACATCAGAGTCCGTACGGGGATTATATTTCGGGCCAAAATGGTGCAAGCTTTGTTGTCCGTGTACATTGTGCGTTTTTTTGCTCATGTGGAGCGTGGACACCATATATACTGCAGTGTAACATCGCGAGGTCACCAGTCCCACCGAGCGCAGCAGAGCTGCAGGCCTAGCGGGGCTGCTCGTAAAAGTAGTCGGTCTCTATAAACGAGTACTATCAATACTACAGTAATAGTATCTCTTTCGGTTGGTCGAGTGTTTTCCCACGTGTATTGTGCGGGGCCTCTGTATCGCTGGAAACCCTTTTTTTTTACAACCGCAAAACGCAACCCAATACTGTTTTCAAGTGCTTTATCCCCGAAACGCAGACGCATGACGGTGGCGTGAACGTCTTTGACCCGGTACCTACTGCTCGTACAGTTGCCGACAGTTTCCTCTTCGTTCTATTACCGGGGACCATAGTAAATAGGACCTGCCGTATGCACAACACTTTATAATTTTACCTATTGTTACTATTAATAATAACATTTGGTTATATTTACTGTGGTCAACCGCAATAGCCTCGCCTCCCGTCATTCTGGCAAAAAGTGTGCCCCGACTGCGGCCAGCGTTACACCAGCTGGGCCACGTCCGTTGTCGGTCCCGTTGGTACTTGTCGGCCTGGCTCCGGCGGGTCGTCGTCTCAAGTGCCCGACATGGCCGATGCCGATGACAAAGGGCCAACCTGTTCTGGAAGCAAAGTCCTTCTGCTTACGAGTACTCGGATGCCGCAGCAGTACCACTCACCCTGTACAGCGGTAGTAGTTATGTATGTTTTTTTTTTTTTTTTTTTTTTTTAAATACGTCTGGGACTTAACTATACGCACGTGGTTCGGAGCGTTTTACTCGGAACTCGGAACATGGTTTGGATGCTTTTTGAAGTACAATGTTACGGGCTACCATAGCAAATAAGACCTACGGCGCGCACAAAACACTATTTACTCCGTTGTTTTTGCGAACAATATCTGGTCCTATCTACGATATAGGTCCAACGTAATAGTAAAAACGTTAAGCCTGACCCCCCCCCCCCCCTCTCCCCCGTCGTTCTCCGCCGCTCTTTGTGTCGTTTCAAAATTTCTTTTTGCCGTTACAAAAATCTCTCTCTGGTTCGTGGTCTCGTTCCTCTCCTTCCCAGCCGAAACCCCCAGCGGCGGCATCGGGTGGTGGTGCGGCGCAGCATGTGTCGACGCTGGGGGAGTTCCACTCTGCGGCGTCTTCCATCGCCAAGAGCATCCACAGGGTTTCTCAAAAGCTACAGCACTTGACCAAACGTGAGTACGAGTTAGGACCTACGGAACACAAAAAAAAAGCATTCTGCCCCGAAATATAAGGACAATTACAATTTACTGTTAATGTACAAAAGGTCCTTATGTTCCGGGTGAGAGGTATATATTTGCCTACTTTTTCTAAACATTTTTTTGTCCTGTTCGCTACGTATACGTAGGTCCCCCGCATAAATATTAGTCTCGGGGGGAAACTCATTTCGGGAACTTTTTTTTTTTTTTTTTTTTTTCCCCCCACCCGGGAGGTGTGTTTATATATCTTGCGTGCTATAAAACACGATGTGGCCTTGAGCACCTTTTGGGTCTGTTCGTAGTATATATATATATATATATGTAGACGCGTGCTACGATAGAGGTATAAGGTACACCTTTTTTTGGCTGAACCGTTTTCGGAATGATTGGACTCCTTAACCCCTTAAGAACGGGTCCCCACGAATTTGGGGACAAACTACTTGGAATTAGTGCGGGACATTTTTTTCAGTTCTGAATGGGTTATTAAGGGCCCATATTAACGAGTATAAAATGAATTCAATTTGGAAAAATAAAAATACAAGTTCGCTTTTCATTGGTCAACACACGCACCAGCACCAAAGATTAGGATCTTGGGGTATAATCTTGGGTGGTGGTGCGGGTTCTGACCAATGAAAAGCGGATTTGATTTTTTGTTTTTCAAATTGAATATTTTTTTTTCTTCGTTAAAACGGGCCCTAACCCAAAATCGTCGTTTTTTTTTTTTTTTGCGGTGATGGAATAGTTTTCGTTCTATATACTTCGAAGTATATAGACTTGGGGCCATGGGATTGTTCATTATTTGGGCATATAGCGCTCTATGTTTCCCCCCTAAACAGTTTTTTGGGCGAGGAAGGTACAGAGCTCCTTAAGTGACCACCCCTCAAAAGGCAATTATATGGTTGTGCACCTCTACCGTACCGTAGCATGTGTCTGTATTGTTCTCCCCCTTTCGCAAAAATGAATGAATTAATCGAATACATACCTGGTACGAGTGGGTTGCTATTAAATATTAATATTTATAACCCTTCACAGATTCACAGATGCTCCGAGTACCTTGGAGTAAAGTAAGGAGTGTTGGAGATAACATACTTCAGGTACTTCGTGTACTCGGAGCATTTCGGGGCTCGATACTCCGGGATACTGCTCGTACTCGGAGTATTTCGGGTATGAACACTCTCGATACTGCTTGTACTCAGAGTATTTCGGGGTCCGATACTGCGGGTACTCCTTGCACCCCGAGTATTTGGGGCTTCAGTACTGCTCATAGTCCCAAGTACTCCGAGTATTCAGGCCGCCAGTACTCTAATACTCTAAATACTTGGAGTACGAAATGTACTCGATGCTCGGAGTATACTCGGAGTGTGAAGTACGTTAGGAGCATCTTTGCATCATTTTAAAGAATCAGCCGTCATTCCTCCCAGGTTCTGGGAGCATGCGACTGGCGTTTATAGCGTTTTAAATTCACAGATGCTCCCAATACCTGCGAGTATAATTAGAGTGTTTTAGAGAAAAAATACTTCAGGTACTTTGTGAACTCGCAGTATTTCGGTGTTGAATTCTCTCGATACTCGGAGTACTCCGAGTAATTTAGATGTTTGTACTCCGAGTACTGCTTGTACTCGAGTATAAGTACTGCTCATACTCCCAGTACTCGGAGTATTTGGGCCTTCAGTACTGCTCATACTCCAAGTACTCCGAGTATTTAGGCCACCAGTACTCTCATACTCTCAGTACTCGGAGTACGACAAATACTCGATACTCAAGAGTATACTTGGAGTATCGAGTATACTTGGAGCATCTGTGGACCCTTTTGTCGCTTGATTATAGCGTAGCGACCAAAAAAACGGCAACCTAGGTGTTACCGACCGTCTGCGAGCAGCGTGAGCCCCGAGCAGCGGTACGGGTATATCTAGGGCCACCCACGGTTGCGGCCCATTGTCGTATACCTGGTATACGACTCTCATGCCTTGAAACTCGGAGACCAACCCTTACGCATATAGATATAGCACACTCTGCTTGCAAAGATGAGTATCGGCATCCTCGATCTCAAAGTAGTTGGCCTGTGGGCATAAGCGACGTGCTCAAGTCTCCGGAGTAGTAGGCAGCAAGGGCTGATACTTCCGAGGGGGCATGGAGTGAATTGACACACGACACGAAGTGAGACGTGGAAGTGTGGAGGGCGTAAGCTTTATTTTGACCCATCCGCCGGAGGATAAAAAAAAAAAAAAAGAAAGACGGGCAGCGGAGCAAAGCCGGCGCTACTGGTCCAAAGGTGTATTTACAGGCTATATACGAGTACAGCAGGGGTATATTTAGGTTATCCCCTTTTTACTATCGTACTGCACTGTACAAAGCGTATATTTCGAGTTTAATTCCGGGTAAAACGCCCCCTAAACGGGATTGTGCAGTCCCTACACGGGGTTTAAGGAGAAAATAGTCGGTTTCGCGCTCAGAAAGGCCGTTATTCAAACACTATTGCTGCTGCTGTTGCTGCTGTTGCTGCTGTAAACGCTTACGTCGTACTGGTTCGTAGTGATTTTTTCTGTTTTTCTGTTTTTTTTTTTTTTTTTTTTCTTGTAGCTGTGTGGAACATTGGCTTTTCTTCTTGTTTGTTCGATTGTGTGCTCCGTTGGTGTAGTCTGTTTGTGTACAATAGTTCGTCTGTTTCTGTGCTTGGTCGGTTTGTTTGTGTGTATGTTTTTGTCTGATTGTTTTGTTCGTTCCAGTTATAGGGTGTTGCATGTTTAGTCGTTGGCTGTTTTGTTTGCTTCCATGAGTTGCTTGCTCGTATCTTTATTTGTGTTGTTCGTCTGTGTGTTTCAATGTATATATGCTCACCTGTCCGTTCGTTCGTTCATTGTTTTTGTTGGTTTTGCTTTTGCTTATCGCGTTTTGATTTTTTTTTTTTGTGCTCTTGTTGTTGTTGTTCGTTTGTTTTGATGTTGATTTCGATTTCGATTTTGATTTCGATTTCAATTTTTCGTTTGTTTTTTTGGTCGTCCGGCAGTCGTACAGCAGCGCGGGCTCTTCAACGACCCGGCTACGGAGATCAACTCCCTCGTCCACGCCATCAAGGGGGAGATGCAGGCCCTCAACATCGAGCTGGACGCTTCCCAGGTACCAACGTCAAACGCTATGTCCGTATGGTGTCGACAGTTACCGATGGGTACGACACATAACATTATTATTTCGGGGGGTCATAGTAAACAGGACCTAAGGTAAAGACAAAAACCTACCTGGTATATATTTTTACCTATTTTACTAACACTAGTCGGTCCTGTTTACTATGTTCTTCTGTAAATGGTATTTTGTCTTTTTTCATCCGCAACCGGAGGTCTAATGGTGCTTTCCCTTGCGGTCGATATCGACTGACAAAAACTTTTCGAGCTGTAGAATAGTATAGTTCACACCCCATGACAGATATATCATGATCTATCTATCTGTCTACAGATCGTCTAGCTCCTCGCCTGCCGCTGTGAGAGGTTGTGCATGATCTTCACAGTACAGATCCAACCCAGGAACCATGCGATATTAATAGATCATGCGGATTGTACGGGTCCCACCCGGCAGCATGAGCTAGATCATACAGATCATACAGATCATACAGATCATACAGATCATACAGATAATACAGATCATACAATATCTGGGAATATATCTGCCTTGCAATATCTAGATGGTGAAGCGGGAATCGATGATCTATCCGAGGGGTGGAATAGTTCACTCTACGCTGGCGGCTGATGTCCTGCGTCTAAAACAATACCAGGTACAAAAGTATATACTGGTATCGTACTGGTATACAGCAGTGTGCCACTATGCCCCGAAATATAAGCAACATTTTGATTACATATCAATATACAAATGTGCTTATATTTGCGTACAGAGTGGTATATACAAATGACACACCTCATTCTTTTGTTCCTCGTATTAAATGTATGATGTGACTCATTTTTTTTCTTCTGTCTTTTATACTTTTTTTTTCTTTCGTGCTTTCTTTGTTTCGTTTGTTCCGTTCCGTTCCGTTCCGTTCTTTTTGTTTTGTTTTGTTGTTGCAGATGTACGTCAACCGACGGAAAAAGGAGATGGGGGAGCGCAATCAGGCGGCTAGCCATAGCGTAAACGTCGTGGGGCAGCTCAAGACCGAGCTCATCAACACCGCCAAGGTGCACGCGATTTTGTTTGGTTTTCATGTCTCCTTGAGTCGTGCCACACCTGTTCCCCACCCCGCCCCAACCCCACCCCACCACTTCTCCACCCCACCCCTCCTCCACCCCCTATAAGCCTAACCCACGCCCAACTCCGTCTAATTCCACCCCGTCCCACGGCGTCCCATCCCAGTTGACCCCAGTAAAGCGTACCCCACTTTCGCCCCCAACCCACCCCCACTACCACCCTCACCCCTGACCCCACCCTGCCTGGTTGGTGGAAACCCAACGTGCTCCGTCCCGGCATTGTAGGGATGTGAGGGTCTATGGGGCTGTGCACGACATGAGTTTACAGCCCGACTTACCAGAATGCATGATATTGAAAGTACCCCCCTCCCTATTTCTATCGCTACCCCACCCTCCCCTATAAATCTAGATATATTTATAGAGTTGGTTGGCGTCGGTTACAACGGACGCTGTAAAACACGCACTCAGCTGCGTGGCACTTAGACAACAGGGTGCCGTTTTTTTTTTTTTTTTTTTATGCGGATCAACAAAACTGGGTGCGAGAGAGCATATTATGCGGGGGAGAACACTTTGTGACAAGGGATGATAGTATACGTAGTGTGATAATGGTAGGGATTATGATGAGATACTTAGTGCCATATGGTCTCAGAAGTAAGCCAAGACAAACATTAACTCATGAATGCTGTCATCCATATGTCATCGCCCACACAGCGGTTTTAGTAGCGATGACTCACATTATGCGCCTCGCCCGACTCACTGGCTGCGTTGGGCTAGGTAAAAGTATCTGCCTGTAGGTGAAAGCCGACATCTCCGTTCCGGCATGTAGAGATGCGAGGGTATGGTGAATCGACTAACGAAATTGCATGGAATGAAGTACCCCCCCCCCCCATAATCCTAGCCATGCAAATAGATAGAGGGACCTCAACCCAATTCTTCCTCGTACCTACTCTAACGTTCGGCACCCTCCTAACACGAACCACCAGTGACACGACCTAGCTCGCTCAAGCCCGCAACCCGCCCGCCTCCTAGCCATACCTCCCAGTCTTTGAAGGGTATGCGTGTTCAATGGTCAATGGTTAAGGCAAGCCAACACTTGGTACGCCCCCCCCCCCTTGCCCCCCGCCTCTACGAACCACCTATCCTACCCCCCGACAAGGCGCTCTCTACCAACTATCCTACACCCCCCAACCCTCCCATCCTAACCCCCAACATATCTACCCCCTCATTCTATCCCCTACCTCAGTTCGCGTGGGCTTTGTGTCCGAAACAGACGTTGCAGACTCTTGAGCAGCGATCGAACACCTGCACAGAAGGACCCGGAGATTTTCTGGGCGAGAGTTCAAGTTACCTCGGCGGGCCGGTAATCGACCGCTAGTTTGAAAATATTACAGGGAGAGAGCGTGGGATGGGGGGGGGGAGGTACTCATTTTCATGCATGGCCCGTATCGTATGACCATAGACCTCGATACACTATGTCCCGAGACGGAGCATGTCGGGTTTTCCGACCAGCAGACCGCGGATAGATTGGGATTGCTCTGACCAAGCGCGAGCGCGTGAAGTATTCGGCGAGTCGCATGGAGGGTGCGCTGCATCTGCTAATACTGACTCTGAGGCGGACTTGCATATGGATAACAGCTTCATGAGTTATTTAAATTTCTAGGTGTGGCCTGCTTCCTGAGAGCAGCAATGGGAAGGACATTGTAAACTTTTCGCACTGACCGGGGGGGGGGGAGGGGGCGGGGGGGGGGTGCTCATTTGTTGCTCGCCTTAGTCATTTGAGCATTAACCACGCATCCCTTTCGAGACGGAAGAGCACCGTTCCTACTCCCAATAGATACACCTTCAACATTTGGGCGACTCATTACGTTGTTTTCCATATATTACAAAGAAACCTTTTGCTAATCGTACCCCCTTCGTATAAGGACAAGGGGATAGGGGATGGGTGAGATTGGAAGTTGATAGGGGGACAAGAGGGGGCGGGGGGGGGGGGGGGGGGGGGGGGGGGGGNNGGGGGTTGAGGGCTGGTGTTCGGGGGTGGGGAGAGTTCCCGGGCGGGCTACGTATCAGGCGGGGGTAGTGGGGCTACTAGGGTTGATGTTGGTTGAGGGAAAGGGGACACGGGTGAGGGGACACGGGGGTGAGGGCCTGTGCGGCGCAAGCGTCTGCTGCGGCTGCGGCTGTTGCGGCTGCTGCTGCTGCTGCTGCTGCCGTTGCTGCTTGGTTTGTTTTTGGTCGACGGTCTGTTGATTCCCGTCTGCAGCGGGGATGTAGGGGAGGGGTTGACAAGACGATTGTTGGATATACGAGAACGACCACGCCCTATTAAATACGTACAATGCTTGTCTTGGCGCCTCCTCTTCGTCGTCACCCCCCCCCCCCCCCCCCCCCCCCCCCCCCCCCCCCCCCCCTCTCTTTTTTCTTTTTTTTTTTACCCCCCCCCCCCTTTTTCCCCCCCCCCCCCCCCCCCCCCGCCCGTTCTCATGATTCTTTGCCTTACTTACTTGGCTGACCTTTGCTGTCTCTTGCTGTGCACTTTTGCTATACTTTGCTTGTCATCGCGCTGTGTACTTTTGTTGTGCACTTGCTGACGTGTGCTAAAATATATCGGAGTGTGCTTAAAATTGCTTCAACTTTTTAGAATATGGTTGGTTTGCCAAATTTCCCAAAACAAAGTTAGTTCATGTTTTTTTTTTTGCTGGAATTTGCTGTGCATTTGTTGATACCCTGGTATTTGCTGAACTTTATTGTATTGCCGCATGAATATCTACTGGTACACGTTTCTGCGTTTCTGCGTTTCTGCGTTTTTTTTTTTTTTGCTGTGTCACCGGTGGCAGGCTTTTCGCCGATCGAGTAGGCCGACGAAAACGGCTTAGACTATAGTTGCACGAAGTTTGCGAAAAATTGTTGTAACTTTCGCCAAAATTTGCTGTACTTTTGCTGATATTTGCTGATATTTGCTCAAATTCGGCGTGTTTCCGCTGTGTACTCATTTCTTCTGTGTTTCTGCTCTTGTTGTGCCACCGGCGGCAGGCATTTCGCCGACCGAGCAGGCCGGCGAAAACGGCATTTAAAAATTGCACGAAGTTTGCCAAAAATTGTTGAGCTTTCGCCACAATTTTGCTGTACTTTTGCTGAAATGTGCTGCTATTTGCTCAAATTCGGCGCATTTCCGCTGTATTATACTCTTTTTCTTGTGTGTGTTCTGCTTTTGCTGTGCCACCGGTGGCAGGCATTTCGCCGATCAAGCAGGCCGACGAAAACGGCCTTTAAAAATTGCACGAAGTTTTGCGAAAATTTGTTGTAACTTTCGCCAAAATTTGCTGTGTACTTTTTTTGCTGATATTTGCTGCTATTTGCTCAAATTCGGCGGCGTATTTCCGCTGCTTTTGCTGAATTTTTCTGCTATTTGCTCAAATTCGGCGGCGTATTTCCGCTGCTTTTGCTGAATTTTTCTGCTATTTGCTCAAATTCGGCGCGCATTTCCGCTGTATTACACTCTTTTTCTTGCGTGTGTGTTTCTGCTTTTGCTGTGTCCACCGGTGGCAGGCATTTCGCCGATCAAGCAGGCCGACGAAAACGGGCGCACCTCCTTGCGGCGGGGCTCTTTGTCTCCGGGGCCACCGGGGGGCGGGGATTATTGTGTCGGACGTACTCGTACTGAGCTTTACATGGGAAGTGGGAAGTGCAGAAGTGCAAAGCGACGGCGCAGCCACCTGATGATAACGTACGTGGAGGACTGCTGCAGCAGCGTGCTGCTGTGCTGCTGCTGCTGAGCCTAGGTGATATACGCTGCGTTGTGCGCTAGCACACGGCGATAATGTGGAAGACGCTGATTCAAGCTGCGTTGTGCGCAAGTGCCTGACGAGCACATACATACATGGAGGACGCCAAGGCAGCATTATTACAAAAGCTGCTGTATGTACATGATGAATACCAGGCATAGCTGCGTACAAGCTACAACAATACATAATACTTCACAGGGGAGGCGGCGGGCAGCCACCTGACGATAACGTGGAGGACTACTGCAGCAGCGTGCTGCTGTGCTGCTGCTGCTGCTGTGCTGCTGCTGCTGCTGCTGAGCCTAGGTGATATATGCTGCGTTGTGCGCTAGCACCCGACGATAATGTGGAGGACGCTGATTTTTAAGCTGCGTTGTGCGCAAGCGCCTGTGACGAGCACATACATACACCGAGGACGCCCAAAGGCAGCATTACAAAAGCTGCTGTATGTACATGATGAATACCAGGCATAGCTGCGTACAAGCTACCAGGTACAACAATACATAATACTTCACAGGCGAGGCGGCGGGCAGCGGGTCGGGGCGCAGCCCCGACCGTCTTGCCCCGCCCAGCTGGCAACCCTGTGTATGCGCGTCCGTGGAATAGTGTTTGAATGGAATTGCCAGGAAGCGGAGTGGGTCAGACGGCGTTCGGGTGTGTGTGATCCGAAGCACACAACAATCAATCGTCATGATTTCTACGAGTATGGCCCATAGGGCTCATGCCTTGGGAGAGAGTCCGAGTCGATCCACGATTTCATGATCCATGATCCATGGTCCATGGTCCATGATCYATGATGTTCGTGCGAAATGTAACGCCAMATKAAACGACACAACAAGTTACGCCGCTCGACATCACATGCGCTTCGACGAAATCCTCGAGCTCACAGCTGTTGCTTTTTTTATTTAGTTGAATACATACTTGACATATCTACTTGACATCTTGACATCTTGACATGCTGTAGACTACCGGCCCTCCCACGAGAAAGTGCCCTACAAGAAACTCAGCCTAAACAGTTCGGGGGAAATAAGAAAGTCGGCACAGCTGTTATACTGAAGTTAGTGCGGGACACACCCCTTTCTAAAATAAGAAAGTAAGCCCAAGCCCAATTTCTGGTTTCTTAAGAGCGGGCCGGTACTACTGTACTCGTACTCACTTGTATAATACGGACACACACGGAATGGAATATTTGCGATTGATGCGATTAATGGCGAATTGAATGCAGTACGTATTATTCGTACAGCCCGTCAAGTGCAAGAAAAAGAGTATTCTTGTCGGTGCAAGAAGAAGAGTATTCTTGTCGCCACACGTCACAGACTTTGCGGCGGGGAGCGGGTCGGGGCAGCGCCCCGACCCGCTCCCCGCCCAGCCGACAAACCCCGTGTGCCAGTCAAAAGGATTATTGCCTCTCTCTACTACTACTATGGATTATATCGATGCGATAGAAGCGCCAAGTAGCGGAGTGCGTCGTCAGACGTATTATGCGAGTAGTAAGTAAGCAGCACCAAAAGGATTCAGCACAGCAGTGGAGACAGGCACAACAACAGTAGTATAGTTCTAGTTCTTCGAGTACAAATCATTTTGCAGCAGGATGAAGGGGGTAGACCCACTGACGCACAGACGACACAGAGTAGTAGTGCAGTACGTCGATGCAGCATCATCGCTGTGGCCGTCGATCATGGAAAAGTACGGATATGTAATAATATATTATTCAGTGCAGCAGTACTCGTGCTACACAATAGTGCGTACTCGTACTGCTGTAAGCGCGTCAAACGATTATATCGATACGATGGTGGCGAAGTGTCACTGGGACCCGCGTGCAGAGCAACCCCTCTGCGCGCTATAACTAATGATAAAATGGGACAAAAAAAAAATTGACTAAACAAAAGCAGCTGGCCAAAAAAAATCGACAGAAAGAGCTCACACGGAGGAAGGAGAAGAACTGGTTGAACAAGTCGCTGGTCACCGCGCGGAGATGTAGTCCTGCCAACGATCGCCAGATGTTAGGATGCTCTCCTCGGGAGAGCTGGGGACGCAGTGGGTCTACCGCTTGACTCGCAGGTCGGGTTCAGGAGATCAGATGATATGGGTCCTTTTTATTATTGGAGAGCTTGCTGCGCGCAAGCTGCGAGAGTGATCTCATGTGGCGTGTGTTTCTCACGCTGCTCATTGCAAAAGTAGGGTAGACCTACTTTATAAAATACTGAAACGTCACTAACAACGTCAGGTCGCGCCTGCTCGTTGCAGATATGCTATTCAACAGTCACGTCATCACGTACGTGTTTAGCGATACTTGCGTCTACTCATATCTCACGGAATTCCAAGCTGGATACCCAAACAAGGAAAATACAAGATATATATCTAATATGCGGTAGGATACGATCCAACCGTAAGATATGATATAGAAACGGGTATCATATATAAACTGTTGGATGCCGTTGTTCTATCTTGCTCATACAAATAGCACACCATCACATTTCGTTAGAGAATAATAAGCATCCTACGCAGCCACTCCACAATACGTAACGGTTATCGATTACTAGATAGAGGGTCTCAAAAAACGAAATCATCGTACGAGAGGACAACCAACCGTGAGCGAGCGGCTACACGCTATAAAAACAGCAGAAGAGAGAAAAGCACTACCCGGACCTTGTCCGGACGCTCTTGTCCGGACGCCGCGTAGGCACTGAAAGCAAGCGCGATTGAGCCATTTTGACTTGATTAAAGTATGGCGACCTACAAAAAATCGACATAAATTCATCCCTCGGTTTTCTTCTATCTGCTACGTATGAGGGAGGGAATGTTAAAATGTTGAAGCTGATATCATACTATATGCTAAACATTCAACTTTGTCGAATGGCAAGGATACCATAAATAGTACCAGGTACCAGGTAGTATTATTAATAATCAAGTTGATGAAGTCCCGAAGGGGTTCATCAAGATGGTGATGATCCGAAATAAACCACCGGGTTGAAGAAGACACACAGACAGAACAACAACAACTAAGAAACAAACAAGAATCTGCATCTCGTCTTGCTTATTATTATTGGGATTTTTTTTTTTTTTTTCTTGTTCCGCTGATATCTTCTTCACGTTGTTCTGATCGTATTTATTTAGCATTCGTACAGCAGTTAGTAGAATTCGACCCGAGTTGACGAGGGAAGAAAGAAGAAAGGGCTGCAGGCTTCTCGCGATAAAAATGCAAGGCACGAATTTTAGTAAGGAGGGAGGAGAACACCCTAGTTAGCCCTTATAGAACTGGAGTCCCGTTTTGGGGACAACTTACTTAGAATTAGAGTGGTTTGTCCCCCAAACGGGACTGGACTGCAGTCCTAAAGGGGTTAGTGACCACGTTAGGATCTGAGTTACGACTAAAGAGGGAGAGAGAAAATAATGGCGAAGTTAATAAATGGGATGGAAAACGAAGAATAGCGAAAAAAGCAGTGGTCCCTCTATAGTGCCGGTTGCCCTTTATAGTGCCGGGTGCCCGCTATACGAGTGCCTGTGAAATCGCTTGGCACAGACGGAATTTACCAGTGTAGTGGTAGTGTGCGGAGGTAGTGCCAGTTGCCAATATAGTGTCGGTGTTGTTGGCTATGGCGCATACAGGCACTATACAGGGACCATACTACTCTGTATCATGATCTAATATAAATCATTATTCGTTTTTTGTATTATACGCACTCAAAGTGTTGTTTAGTTTTGAATACAGTACGTACATTTTGAATTGCAAAACAACGTTGGCTCCATGCGGACCGCACTCCCACTCACGGCAGTACTCCAAAATCCCTACAAATACGGATTATACCAGGCCTTAAATGTTAAATATCAGAATATCAACATTATTGACATTTTTTTATCCGAGATGTGAAAACATCGAAGTATCGAACATAACCGCGTCTCGGGGTTGAAAGGGCGAATCTTCGATTCCAAAAACTGCGGACACTACTATTAACATTAACATTAATACTGCATTGTTCTCCGCACGGTATATGATACGCCACATAGCACATAGCAGCAGTAAAGCCGCCTCCGATGGCAGCACGACGCATTTCAGTTCGCTTTGTTTGTTTTCGACGTTTATCCGGATAATAGAGAGAAAACCACTCGTTCGTGCGCTTTTCGGAACAAGTTCCTCCACCATGCCACAGGTAAGAAAGAGGTAAGGGCCCGTTTTAACGAAGAAAAAAAATGGAAAAAAATGGAGAAAAAAAAATCAAATCCGCTTTTCATTGGTCAACACGCGCACCAGCACCGAAGATTAGGATCGTGGGGGGTGCTGGTGCGTGTGTTGACCAATGAAAAGCGAATTTGAAATTTATTTTTCCCAAATTGAATTTATTTTATATTCGTTAATATGGGCCCTAAGAGGTAAGCAGTAAGCAGTACCCGCTTATCTATCGAAGCGTTTTGAAGTTTTCGCAAGCATTGTGCCATTTCGAATAATGTCAATTCGAAATTCCTTGTACCTTCCAACTGCATTCAATGGGCATTGCTGTTATTCGAAATGGTACAACGCTACGGAAACACATCAAATTGCTTCGACGGAGAAGCGGGTTTTTGATGTGCGCGTATACTGCTGCTGCTGTACCAACTCTACCCGTGGGGAGGTGGCGGGGTTGTTTCGGAGAAACGCACAACAACGACGACGACGACTGATTTGCCCTCTATCCGGGCCTATATAAAACAGCAATTACTGCTGTCGGGAACAAAACAAAGCGAACTGAAACGAATCGAACCGCCGTAAGAAACGGTCAACTCGAAGAAAAGTGTCTTCGTATACATATATACGATCATCGTAGAAATAATGTCAAGGGGTATATATGGGGTTGCACTCCCTTTTGCCCGAAGAGGCATAACCCTACTTACAATAAACGTATTACATTCTACCAGGTACGTACGTACCTAGCCAGGTATGCGAGGGCGTCCCGAAAAGTAATTTTTCGACACCTATCTATCTAAAATGGTCAGAATGGAAAAAACAATATTGGCACTGTGACCTCTACACGATTTAGAATAAAACATTTTTTTTTTCTGAATTTTTCCAAAAACCAATCACTTGGTTTTTGGAAAAATTCAGAAAAAAAAAGTTGAAAAAAACTTGTTTTGTGCTAAATCGTCCAGGGATCACAGCAGTGCTCCGATTGTTTTTCCATTCTGACCATTTTAGATAGTTAGGTGTCGACAAAATACTTTTTCGAACGCCCCTGAGGTATGATAAACAATTGTTGACATGATATTTATATATAATATATAGTTTGATAATTTTAACAAGAAGAGTGTTGTGATGCGAGTAGTGCATCTGCGTTTCTCGGAACAACTGTTACCCTTAGGGAAATGCTTGGGGAAATGTTTAGGGGGGAAGGAATCGACGTCCGCTTCATCTTTTTTTCAGTACGGCTACAAATCCTAAAATATTAGGGGGGGGGGGTCCATGGTATGCATGGATGCTGAACTGCAAGCGTAACCTGGTCAAGCGGAGGGGGACAAGTTCCGGAGCAGGGGGGAGAGAGAAGACGACGACCCTCTGGGGGGGGGGGGGGGGGGGGTACTCATGTCGTCCACGGCCGTAGTCGTATGACTATAGACCCTCGCATTCCTACATTGCCGGGACGGAGCACGCTGGGTTTTCACCAACCAGGGAGACATTGCTTGCACCAAGCGCGAAGCGCCGTGAGGTATTGGGGGAGTCGCATGGAGAGGGGGGTGTACTCATTTTCATGCTTGGCCTTAGTCGTATGACCATAGACCCTCGCATCCCTACAATGTCGGGACGGAGCATGTCGGGTTTTCACCGATCAGGCAGTGGGGGGAATGGGGCATGGGGAATGGGGAATGGGGAATGGGGGAGTGAACGGTGCGGGGGTAGGGCGGGCGTTTCCTGCCTAGCGTTGTATACGGGTTGTCTAGGGTTGATGACACGATCTTGCTTACTGGGATGTGGGAGATGGGGGGCCGGGGGCGTTGTACCCCTGGGTGCCTGCGTTGATGACCATACCTGGAAAAGCCAACTCGGGCGCCGAGCCCAACACCTACTACGCAAAAAAAACACCAACAATACCACAGCTATACCAATACCATCAGCGCCAACAACAGCCACCAACACCACGACAATCAACACCCCCCACCAATTCAAGCACCACCAATGCAACCACCACCCGCCACCAATTCAGGCACCACCAATGCAACCACCACCATCACCTCCACCACCACCACCACCACGCACCACCACCACCACCACCACCGCCGCCGCCGCCGCCGCCGCCGCCGCAAGCAACAGCGTTTTGTTTGTTTACTCGCAGGTGTTGTGTCTGTAGTCGCGCGCAGAGTTATATTTGTGATTTCCTGCTCACCTCGGGTGCCTCCGCACCCCCCAATCTCCATTCGACTACAGCAGCATCGTCCCCCCCCCCCCCCCCCCCCTCTTCTCCATGTTACTCTGATTCTGTGCCTCTTGCCCCATGAACCGCTCGACTTCCTCTTCCTCTTCCTCTTCTCCACCCTCGAAGAGTTACCTCGAGTCGCGATCGTCTGCGGTCCAGGAAGTCGAGGGGCACATCGCTGAGCTGGGGCTCATCTTCAACAAGTTGGCGACCATGCTCCAGGACCAAAGAGAGATGGTTGAAAGGTGAGGGGAGGGGTTCTTCGGTTCTCGTAAAGGTTATCCGCTCGACAGAAAATGGCATACCGGGGATGTGTCTCGCCAGAAGATGGTATGCCGGGATTCGGTGCGCCGCCGTTCATGTTTGTTGCCCGTTGGGCAGCCGATACGAGGAGCTTTCTCTGGCGGCTTTTCGTTGTCCCATCGACGGTATACCGTTTTCTGGCTATTCGTGAATATGGTGGACCCGTTTGGATTTTCCGTTATAGAGCACCCCGGTAAACTGGAGAAGAGGCTCTCGCGGAGGGAGGGAGGGGAGGGAGGGGGAGGTTGCTTGCGTGGGGAGAGGCGGGGGGGGCAGGAATGGGGGAGAGAGGGAGGGAGGGGGGGAGGGGAAGGGAGGGGAAAGCTGAATGTTGCTTGTGCGAAGTTGATGCGTTGCCCAGAAACCACTCAGTGTGCGGGGCCACCTTCGATTGCCTGTGTCATTTGTTTTTTTTCGTGGCTGCTGTTGTTGCTGAATAGTGACCAAGCTCGGTGCTTTAGGCATCCCAGTATTGACATTGTGCGTCGACAGCCATCGAGCTATGCTGGATATCCCACCGTTGATATTTCATCTCACCTCCAAGTCTGATGGGATACTACTGTAGGTGTATCCTCGCCCGTTTTTTTTTCCTTCCGTACCTCGCACACCCTTGCCTGTTGACGATAATTACCCCACGCACGCAGTTCATTTTGTTTTAGGTTTTAATATATCCAACCGCCCACCCTACCTTTCGTTTTAAAAGCCCCGCCCCCACCTTTTACCTTCTCCTGTCGCACCTCGCCTGTAACATCTGGAAACCCCCTTTAAAGCATAAGTCATGTTACTTTTCTGCGCCTTACCCCCCCCCCCCCCCCCCCCCCCCCCCCCCCCCCCCCCCCCCCCCCCCCCCCCCGCCCCCCTCCCCTGCCTTCTCCCCTCGCCCCTTGTCCGTCGCCATCGCCATCGTTTTCGGATTGGAAACCATGAAGTATTCACGACAACGTGGAAGACGCGGGGGAGAGCGTGAACCAGGGCCACCTGGCGCTTCTGAGCACAATGCGATCACTCAGCAGCAATAGGATGCTCGTGCTGAAGGTGTCGGGGATTTTGCTCCTCTTCCTGCTGTTCTTTTTCGTCTTCCTCGTCTGATGTAGGTGCCGGGTAAATACTCCCTTTTGTCATTGTCGTCGTCGCCTTCGCCACCGCCTTGGCCTTCGTTCGTCGAGGCTGTCGTCGTGATCGTGATCTGATCGGCATGTGATCGTGATCGTGAGGCAATCGTGATGCGCCGTGTGATCGTGATCGTGGTCATGAACATCGTGGTGGTGGTGGTCGTGGTGGTGGTCGTGATCGTTGTGTCATCAGCGTCATCGGTCGTCGTCATGGTAGTCGTCGCGATGCGCATTAGCGATTGCCATGGTCGTCGTCACAGCCATCATCGTAGGTATCGTGATCGTGATCGTGATCCGTGATGTGATCGTGATCGTGATCCGTGATGTGATCGTGATCGTGATGTGATCGTCATGGTCGTGATCGTGCTCGTGATCGTGATCGTGCTCGTGACTGTGATCGTGCTCGTCGTGATCGTGATCGTGATCATTGTCGTCATCGTGATCATCGCCTCTGTCGTCGTCTTCGATGACAAATTTGACTGTGATCGCGATCGTCGTCATCATCGTCGACATCGACATCATCATGGACATCGTCCTCATCATCGACATCGTCCTCATCATCGACAGCGTCATCATCATCCTCATCATTTTCGTGGCGTCGTTGTCGTCGCTGTCGTCGCTGTCATGGTTATCGCCGTGGTCATCGTCGGCGTTATCGTCGGCGTGATCGTCGTTGTGATCGTGATCGTCGCCGCGATTCTGACCGTCGTTGTCGTCGTGATGTAGTCGTGATCGTGATTGTGATCGTCGTCGTGATAATGATCGATCGTGGTACATCATGGTGATCGTGACGTGACCGTCATCATCATCGTCGTCGTCGAAGTGGCCTTGATCGTGATCGTGATGTGGTGGTGATCTTGATCGTGATCGTGATGTGATGGTGATCATCGTCGTGATCTACAGTAGTGATCATTATCGTGATGTGATGGTGACCATCGTCGCGATCGTGATCGTGATCGTTTTTAGGATGTTGATCGTGATCGCTGACGTGATTGGTTGTGGCGGACATAGTCATGGTAACATGGTGCGATCGTGATCGTCGTCGTGATCTAGTCGCGTTCGCGATAGTTATTATGATACGTGATGGTGGTGGTTGTCGAGGGCATGGTCATGGACATGGTCAAGTGTCACGGCCATGGTCATGGTCGTCGTCGCCATGGTCATGGTGATGGTAGTCACCACCGTCGTAGTCATCGCTATCTTGGGCGTGATCGTCATGGGTGACGGTCGTGATTTGTGTTGGTCCTCGTGATCTTGAGGTGATCGTTGTCGTTAACGTCGTCGTCGTATGTGCGTACCTCCGCCGGTTTTGTTTTGAACGGCCGTATAACCGCCCAACCCTTTTTTTGACTGCTGTCGTTTGTTTCCGACTCAAATACGTACCGAGTAGTTGTGGGTGCAGTTCAGTTTTTTGTTCGTGCTGCAAAGTAAATGTCCCAACTCTAATTAATTCCACGGTGTTTGCCTACTGAACGTGGGTTGTGGTTCTGAAGGGCTTACATGCAGTGCTGGAAGAATCTTAGAGTGACCTCTTCTATTGATTGGTCTTGGTTCTTTCTTGGTTGGTCTTGGTTCTCTCTGTGTCTCCTCCTCCTCCTCCTCCATTGCGATTTGTTTGGTTTTTCGTTCGTATGCTCCCATGCTCTGCGGGAAGAATGTTTTTTTTTTTTTTTTTCTTGTCGGTAGTGGCAATAATGGTGGGATTAAAATGTATTCGTGTAGTACGTACTGGTAAAAGAGAGAAATAAGGTAAAGGGCCGCTGCCGGTGTGCCCGTCCTTTTGTATTTGTGTTTTTTTTTTTGGTTATTTTCTATTGGTCGACTTTTGATTAGAGGAGAGACCTGATCTATTCCGAAAAACACGGTCATACGATAGCGCAGGCGCCTGCCTTAGTGGCACTATCCTGTTGGCAGTAGTAGAGTGGCTCTATGCGCGTTTTTGTAACGGAAGGGTGGCGGGGGGGGGGGGGGGGGGGGGGCGGGGGGGGGGGGGGGGGGGGGGCGGGGGGGGGGGGGGGGGGGGGGCGGGGGGGGGGGGGGGGGGGGGGCGGGGGGGGGGGGGGGGGGGGGGCGGGGGGGGGGGGGGGGGGGGGGCGGGGGGGGGGGGGGGGGGGGGGCGGGGGGGGGGGGGGGGGGGGGGCGGGGGGGGGGGGGGGGGGGGGGCGGGGGGGGGGGGGGGGGGGGGGGGGGGGGGAGGTGGCACCGACCTATCTTCAAGGCGTGACGGGTGGCGGGGATTTTCTACAACAACAATGAATGGATTGGCGATACGAAGACAAAGTGAAAAAAAATGTACCGTTGAAGAGCGTAAAGTGGACAACTTTTTGTGAGGGTGACTTGTGACGAAGACAACTGCCAGTGGCATCACGCTGTTTGTGGCGGGCCCAAGGCAGCGTCACTGTTGTTTAAGTCGTGCGTCACAGCAGCGGCACCACTCTGGGCTCTCGAGTGTAGATGTTGTCGATCACCCATTATATATATATTTCTGTGCGTTTTTGCGAAGTAGGGGGTCCGTTTCCATCTCCTTCTGCTAATTCTGTACGTGTACGACCAGGTTGTTAGTATTACTACAGTAGTAGCATCATGTACCTGACATTCTGTTGAATGCACCTGGCCTGTAGGTGAGGCTTTTTTTTGTTTTGTTGTTGTGCTGTCAGGGCCGTGTGTTGGCTGGACACCACGGCTTGTTATAAGTTGTGTGGCGAGAGGTAAGCCAACTATTAATCGCTGACTTACTTTCCACCAGTAAAAAAAAATACGTCAAGCCACAAACACACCCGCCAGTCTGGCCCAAAGGCGCATAACTCCGCAGAACATCGGCTCGGCTTCACGATCTAGAACATGCATCGAGGATGCGGCTCAAAACCCACACCTACGCCTATACCTTGCGAGGGTACGAACCCCCATGAAGAAAAGCTGAAAAGGCAAGACGCAACTCCAGTAAGTCTACCCTAAAGGGGCTCGGATGCGTCAGACACCGAAGGTCCCGTCACAGTCCCCGCTCGGGGGGGGGGGGGTGGGCGGGGAAAACATAGAACCTTGAAACAGAAAAAAACACAAGCTGTTGCTACGCCCCCGACGAGGGAGGATGCGAAAATACATTCGGAAAACCGATGGAGACTAGGTACCGCTGCAACCCCAACCAAGGGCAGGGGCAGGGGGGAGGGCGGAAATGCACCGCTGAGAAAGGCAGAACACGAAGATTACACTCTTCTTATGGCGCAGCAGTATGAGTGAGCGCATTGCCAAATCACTCCCGGCGGCGAGATGGTGGAGGACCAGCGGGGCGAAAAAACAAGCTGATACGCGTGTGGCCAACGGCAAAGAAAGGGCGAAAACGCTTGAGGTTGAGTTGAGCACGAGGTGGTGAAATATCCGAGTCACAAAACCCGGAGTGGTCTCCAACACTATACAGGTACTCGTAGCCTGCGAGAGCACTATGTAAGTCGGCACGCGAATCGGAGTGGATTGCATTATTTCGTGTCCCTAGAGAAACGACATCGAAACCGAGTCGAGAAAACGGATTAGTTTCGTATTATCAGACGAACCTCCAAAACCGATACGTACCCCCCAGAAGAACGGGGAAAACAATTGAGTGCATGGGCAGCGTGAAAGTCAGCTAAATATCCACGTCTGCGCCTCGATGTTCGCCCGGGTTACTTTGGACTCCTCCTGCAAACACGTTAAGTTAACCAAGTTGATTTGCAGACACGAACAATCCAACGGCCCTTGGACGGGCCGAGTAACGATCCGGGGGGAGCGAAAGCTTGATCGGTGTTGGGTCGTCCAGAATACGCACCAAATATTCTCCGTTGGTGGTCGTACGGGTGCGCTGATTCTCCTTAGCCACCACAATATGTCGCCGCCTTTGTACCAGCAATGGGACTGCGTTTGAAAGCATCGTAGTGGTGCAGCGGTGAAGGCAGCCAGCCCGCGGCACACAGCCGTAGCCAGGTGCTTGGAAATTGTCCCCGTTTTACCTCGAAGAAGTTCCCGTCGGGCAGCGCAGGTCCTAATCCGGGGGTACGAGTGGTTGATTTGGCGGCGCTGCTTCGGAGCGCCGGCCCAACAGAGCAAGATTTGCTGGCGAGAAGCTCGAGGTCCATTTATCGGTTCCATCATGGGTAGAAGAGCCCCGCCCAATAAGCTGCTTTCATTACGGCGTTTGTCCCGCCTCGACCGCGGACAGATTGACGGTCGGCGATCTTCTCCACTGCATGCCATTGGAGGGGTGCCGAAACGTCGCCCTGACTGGCGCGCGCGATGCGGGGGAGAGTTCTCGTTGAAGACTGGTGCTACGGTAGGGGGGTCGCTTTTAAGTCCATTATTTTCAGCGGGTGAGAGCCACTTCGCCGAGTGACCATCATGCTCCTTCGCGTTTGTTTTAAGCCTTAACGCGTTATCTTTTCGAGATATGCACCACCATGGTATGCTTGCTACTATGCGATAACAACATATTCCTGCGTCCAATTTCGAGTGAGGTACAAAGCCACTCGCCCGAGTAGAGTCAACGTGGCAGTGAAAATCAGGGTACCCCCCCTACCGTAGCACCAGTCTGAAGTGGTTGACCGCGTATTGCGTCAGCCCCACCGGTAAATAGTTGCGCAAGTCTTCACTGTTGTAGTGGTTGGCACAGAGGGTTTGCAGCGCGTGACGGAGACTTGGAGGTGAGCATCCGCGCCGGGCATCATGCCCAAAGCAGGTCCAGATACAGGAACCTTGCTTAGCACCGATAGGAGAACCGTTTGGCGTGCCGCCGGAAGAACAAGAGCCAGAGCAAGAACCTTACTCTTGTAAGGTCCCGCCCAATTTAGAGTCAAATTGGCCTTGGGAATCATTGCATCCGTGCCGGCATTCGCGCCTTGGCGAATAGTTGCGGCTGTATTGCATAATCACGCCCAACTTCCAACGACGAACTTGATAATCTGGCGCAATGTACTGGAGAGGGCGGATTTTTGTCGGCCCATGGGATACACTGCTGTGACGTTACGCTGCCCGCGAACGATGTCGTGCGAACGCTTCCTGAAATATGTTGCCCGGGTGCAATGTACCACTACTGTAGCTGATCGAGATGCTAACGCTGGCATCCGGCGACCCCGGCGCGTTCGACAATGGCGAGAGGGAGACGTGGAGGTCTACTCATGCCGACCTCGCTGAGAGGCAGGCCGGCTCAGTCGCTATTCGCAAATTCAACGTGAAGGGGCTGTGCATCCCATTCATCGTGGCGCTCCTTGACGGCCGCAACAATCCGTTTTACCATTGTTAAGTGATTGACACGCTACACATCGCCGTTGCCGTACGAACGATAGGGACTGGTGGCAATTTTACGAACGCCAAGCGACTTGTAGACAGCACGAGAAATCTTCAAGAAACATTGGGGGGCCTTATCTTAAGTCTTGCCGCACAGGAACCCCTAAAGGGGGATATACCGGCTGATGAGGATGCTGGCAGTGCTCTCGCCTCTAACGTCGGGAACCATGGTATTACACACTTCAACGCAGCGGCTGAGCCGGTCAATACTTGACAATATCTAGGTGCTACTCCGGAGCGTGGCCATAATATGATAATAATAACCGACGCTTATCGCGGTGCCGAGGCCAGCAGACAGCAGAGGCACCAGGAAAGTACAGTAAGCCAGCGGATCGGATCACCAGCCCCGGGGATTTACATACCTGGCACTGCAAGCCGTTGCGATACATTTACCGCGCGAAATTGATCATGGAAACCCATCATCAGTAATAACGTTCCAGCATTCACAAGGTGCAAGCGGTGCCAAGGTGGTAGACATCTGTCGAGTGGCAAGCCTTCATGGTCTAAGGCCGCGTGAGCAATGATAAGTGCAGGCGATCAGGCTCGTCGTTCAATACACAAGCCACGCGTCCCACTGGTCGCGGTGAACGAAGAGAGAACAGGCGGAGTTGGTTTACGGGGGGGGGTAAGACTATCCCGTCATCGGTAGTGTGGGGTCGACTCTTGCCAGTTAAGTCCTGAATCTCCGACAAGAAGGGGCGTTAGTGCGAGGGCAGGGCCAGCGGCCGGCCAAAACAAATGGCGTACCGAAATGTGGTATGGTACGCCGGCTCTGCTTGTTCCTCCCGTCCCCGTTCGGATTGCGCATAACGTGCATCTTGATCACTGAACTGCCGTTCGGCAGTAGCGGCAAGAGCATCTAAGTCGGACCCTGTGGCGGACGACGAGCCAGAGGAGGGTGAAAGTCTTCAAAGTTGTCCCCCGACAGGTTCGGCGGCGTCGTGGTCGGACGGAATGGGTGCCGTCAGAACAGGCGATGGAGCACGAGCGGGGCCCTATCGAAGGCCATAGCGGCCGCGGAACATGTGGCGAGGTGCTGGTCCTTCGAACCGATGAACGAAGCCCCCCGCCGGACCCGAAACCAAAACGTACAACAGGATGCGCGGTGCCTGTGGCGGCGGCTACTTGGCCGCGCGTCGGAGCGCAAAAGCGACCCGGCAACGGAGCGTACCGGGAGCCAGGGGCGACGGAAGGGCCTGAGGGTCACGGGGCAAAGGAGCGGATGTGATCAGACAGGGGAATACAGCGAGGTCGGCATCCCGTGAACCACTTGTTGGTCAAGAAACAAGCTGGGCGATATTGATCGCAGCAGTAGCGACTCGTGTAGAGCCTGTCCGGTCAAGTCAAAAACAGAAGCAAAGCCGGTGTCGACGGCAGTCGAAAAGGTTCCGCCACCGGGATGGATCACCGGTTGTGACGAAGGCAGACACGACGAGGGACGAATCTCCTCGAACCAGCAGAAAAGGTCGCCAACCCCCAAAACGTGGTCCCTATGCGTGTGGAAAGTCGCGAAATGCAGAAGAGGTGAATGGGGGGGCCCATCCGGAACGGCACTATGGGGCTAAGGGCACCAGCTCACCCAACCCGACACTAGGAGCCGTCGAAGAGCGGGTGCGCAGGCTGCTGGCCCGAATGATAACATATGCTACGACAGGGTCGAGCTCACGTTTTTCTGGGGGGCCTGGCCTGGTGAGCTCTATACCTCGTTCTGGGGCTCCCGAAATGATGAGTTATTTACCCCAGTCTGGGGCTCCTGACCTGATGCATTAAATACCTCACTCAAACCCTCATTTTTGATAAACAAAAATGAGAGTGCAGCCCGATAGCCTAGGGATACAATAATTGTGCTCCAACGGTATCGGGAAGAATTTCTCGGTTAAGGAGCCTTGGCGGTCGAAACAGTTTTGACCAATTTTTATGATACCGCTACGAATCGTAGCACGTGTCTGAGGTATACAGGTAGAGCCCCACCGTTCACGGGGGTGAGTGGACTGGACCCACTGCTGTCGCGCTCGGGTGGCAGGTTACGACCGGCGGGACAAACAACCGGGGGGTGACATGATGAGTGTGTCGCCCTTGTCTTGCTCGAGTGTTTGGTCTAACGCGGTGAGGTATTGGAGCCACCGCTTGACGTGCGCGTTGTGGTCGTCAACTTTACCAACATTGTCCAGTCCCTTGTGGTCCGATAATAAGAGCTTTGTGACCCCAAGGCAGCCTTGGCGACGCTTGGATGATGGCCCACACAAAGCTGCCTATTTCTCAGACGATGGGAGTTCAGTGGCTCTCGGAGTAGAGATAGCACAGCTACTGTAGGTGGTAGATTTCACGGAGAGGTGGTGTGCTCCTCCTGCTCGAGGGTAGCACCGAAGTTATCGATGCTGCAAGTACTCTTAAAGTACAGCTGGAAAACGCGAGAGCCGTCTGCGACACAGTCCCAATCGGGGAATATCAAGACGGGTGGAACGGAGAGATTGGAGAGGAATTTTAGTGAACGTCGATTTCCATGGACGGCGTTAGCCTAATTTTCAAAACAAAATTTACAAGGGACATGGTCAGACGGACCCGCTTGTGCGAGCGATGGCATCACGTTTCGGTGTGTACAATTGCATTGATATCTATGATGGGGTATTAGCTGGGATAACTATCTGCCCAATTTATAACGTGTGCTCGGTGGGGAATTCCGAACCCTTGTATTATGGTACACGAGTATCTGGTATAATATGTCAGACTAGTACGGAGATTCATTGGGCGGATTATCCGTGGGGTCAAATCCCCGTATCGTTGAGTGATATATGCGAGATAGTAAGAGTAGAATACCGTTGATATGGGTTCTTAGGCAGTGGACGTCGTAATATGTACGTAGTTTATGGATAGTCAGTCACCAGTGGCAGTATATACTGGTGCCACGATCTGTGTTAGTATAGTGTGGTACAATATGCGTGTTGTTAAGATCGCTGTAGAATTGCTGTTCGCCCACCACAAGCGAAGCAAGAACGGTTGGATGCCGCATAGGAGAAGTATACTGTTTTTGTAAGGCCATCTCTTATGGAAGGTTGTTGAAACCCAAACTGAACGAAATGTTCGAGCCGCAAAACCAGACGTGGATTTTTCATATCACAACCTTATCATGCTCGATTTGTTTTAGATTGTTTTTGGAGAGCAAATTGTGATAAAAATACAACAGAAGAAGCAGTAGCACGAGGAAGGACGGTACTCGTATGTGGATACTCGTACGCGAAAGCGCCTCCGGAAGATTTCGCTTCCTCCCTAGACTGCAGGTGATCGAGGTGTTCGTCGCATCGGGGCACGAAGCGCAGAAGCATTGTACCCGGCGGTGGTCGGGACGAGGTAACACGCGACATGTACGCTTTACGCTAGGAGGGTTGCCGTAGAAATGGTAGTTTCCTCCTCGCTGTCTGTGTTCCTCGTCCATCAACCAAAACCTCTCCCACAAACCGACTACCTGCACTCGTTCTCGACGACGCAATATGTGGTTGCGCTTGGAGAATGCCGCAGTCGCAACTGCAAGGAGGGAGTGGCAAGGCTCTCGTGACCGACTCCATCACAACGCGATCCAATCGGCTCGTGGTGATGCATGAGGAACGCGCTAGTGGGTAGCGTGTCACAGCAAGCCGCAGTACCCCTGTTACTTGCTTGGTAGCCCACAGATGCTGCGGCTTGTACTCAAGATTTTGCTGTATTCGGTACATTTTAAAGCTTGCACCCCACGACGTGTGGAAACCCGTGACGATGCAATCCAGTCGCCGGTTTTGGTCGCGATGTTAGCCGAAATTGGAGCCCCAGTTCCAGCTGGATGCCGTACCGAAACTAATATCCGAACAAAATAGCCGAACAAATCACCAGTCGGGTCCATACTGTTGATAATTGGGTTTGCGGGCCGAAAACGTTCATTTTCAGTCATCAAAACCCTTCCGTAATATATGGTCTAACTTGGCAACGGGTGCACAGTAGTAGTAAATATGCATACACGTACATATATGATACAGCCAAGCGCACCGGCAGAGTAACGATACGTTTTCGAGAAGATACAACGGAGAAGGTTATGATACTTGCAGTGAGAATCAGCCAAGAGTAGTCCGATTTGGTACATGGATACAACATATCACTTTCGACGTTATCACCTCCATCGAGGGGCCGTATTACATGTAACTACCGTGTTACATATCAGTGAAACGTGATGCAGTCTGCGCAGGACAATTAATGCATTCTGTTTTCGGCTGATAATTGTTTATATATGTCGATTGAAAGATAAACATACCTTGGTGGTGATCGCCAAGGCTAAGGGAATCTGATCCGATGGAGAAAAAACGTATCCCCATACTAAAACCAAATGACCAATGGGCTGTCATCGAAAATAAATCGTGCAAAAATGTGTACAATACCGCTCTGGCCAAAATAGGCAAAAAAAACTATCAAAATGGACACAAACATCAATATCCAGCGAAATACAGTTTTAGTTGGAACATTAAATATTGCCGCACTTGGGAAAATACGAAAGGAATCGCTTCCTACTTTTTTTTGTACACTCGTGAAGTAGGTCCTCCGCAAAGACGGGTATGTGTACAGATGACGCCAAATACTCTGTTTATGCGGAAATCTCCGTAACAAAATGTACGTTTTAATCGATATAAAAGGTAGCCTTGCAAAATCGGAGAGCTCTCTGAAAAAAAAGTGGTCGTAATGGAGTTACGATAAGTGTACCCCCCGAGATCAAGAACTAACGGTTTTTCGATTTATCGACGATAAAGGAGCATATCATACTAGAAAAAAACAAAACAGTTTCTTTACCAACGACCGCGTGCAGATTCTCTGTTCCAGGGTATTTCCGGTGTTCAGACCACACCCCTCTTTTCGAAGAAAAGTGCAACCTGGTGCTGTGATTTTTTTTTTTGTTTTTTCGTGTCATTCATGGGCCATATAATGTTTGACATATCATATTGTTATTCCACGGCCAAGGAACGGGTTGGCGTGCTTATTCCACAAGTGTTTGTACAAACATGATAACATGTTTGGCGGAATCAATAACAACTATCTAAGAACGATCGAGTCAATAGTAATGGTTCCATACAGTATGATATGCGTATGATATGAGCAGTACTGAAGCCCCAAATACTCGGAGTACAAGGAGTACCCGCAGCATCGGACTCCGAAATACTCCGAGTACAAGCAGTATCGAGAGTGTTCATACCCGAAATACTCTGAGTACGAGCAGTATCCCGGAGTATCGAACCCCGAAATACTCCGAGTACACGAAGTACCTGAAGTATTTTATCTCCAATACTCCTTACTTTACTCCAAGGTGTGTGTAGAAAAATGATAAAATGTTTGGCGGAATCAATAATTAATCTCTAAGAACGATCGAGTCAATAGTAATGGTTCCATACAGTTTGATATGCGTATGGTATGAGCAGTACTGAAGCCCCAAATACTCGGAGTACAACAAGGAGTACCCACAGTATTGGACTCCGAAATACTCCGAGTACAAGCAGTATCGAGAGTGTTCATAACCGAAATACTCCGAGTACGAGCAGTATCCCGGAGTATCGAACCCCGAAATACTCCGAGTACACGAGGTACCTGAAGTATTTTATCTCCACTACATCTTACTTTACTCCAAGGGACTCGGAGCATCTGTGCTAACTTTTCGAGACATCCTTGCGTCACTCCCCAGGCACGTCCCGGAGGGGAACCTTTTACCATATTATATATTGATGTTATCATATTTTTCGATTTCAAAAATTACTCTAATTTATTATGTTTCATTTCATGATTCGTTTTTTGTATTGTCTTTTTTTCTAATTTCTCGGCTCGGCTCGTGTCGTTTTGTACTCGTACCCGGTACGTTCGCATCTCACTTGCTTTACCCATTCATTTGCGTTTATTTTGTTTTGGTTTTCCTCTGTTTCACAGTCTGTGACCACATAATTTGTATGCACTCGGCGGGGCTCGAACTCGCGATCTTGAAGCTTACAGGCTTCGTGGTTACCTGCTAGCCCACCGGGGCGACCGGTTATATACATATGTATAGCAGGTATTTTTTTTTATTTCGTTTGATATTGTTTTTCGTTTCGTTTCTCCTTGTCTGCGGCCCTCAGGGTGCGAATTAAAGAAGGCAAGTTTCAAATCGGATCGATTTCAAATTTATGTTTTTTTTATGAACCTAATCGATTTGTTTCCGATTTGAAGTGAAAATACGGCTTTACGTTCTATCGGGTGAAACCGCGTATGTTCCGTATGTTCTCGAAATGTGAATGAGGTCGGAATAACGCGACATCCCACAGAACTCCTGAAACTTTATTTCGCCAATACGGGCCCTTTATGATTAATGTTTGAACAATTTCGCCAAAGACATCCACAATGATGTCAGGTCAAGGACGGGAAACCTTCGCTGCAAGGGTATACGGCCGAGTGTGTAATACCAAAACCTAGTAGTATGGTGTCTGTCAAGGGGTTGAAGGTGCTGTGTCATGACATCTTGTCTTCTAGGGCGGTCAAGAGAGGAGGAGGGAGCAGTGTGGGAGGGAGGAGGGAGAGGTGGGAGTGATGGGGCGGAGGGCGCGGAGGGAGGGACGGAAGGCGGGAGAGGGAGAGGGCGAGCGAGGGAAGGAAGGAAGGAGGGAGGGAGGAAGGGAGCGAGAAAGCGAGACTAGGACGGAGGGAAAAGCTTTCGCCACCTGATCACTCCCAGCACAGATAAATGCGTGACGCTGTCGAAACATGAATTTCAATTCCACAAGAAGTGTATAATCCAATTCCAGTTGAAATTAGAACCTGGCCTCGTGCGAGCGATCGGTGCTGCTCGGCTCTCCACTCCGTTTGGGATGCTGGGAGCCAACCCTGACTACTCCACACACAGGGCACCCCATTAGGTATGGTTTGGACCATGACGATCGCCTCCTCGAGGGCTACCGACCTGTTGCGTGCGGTAGGGGCGTAGCAGTTTTGAAATAAATTCGGCCGTGGGGTACCCCAGACTGATTCTCATCGGACAGACAGACAGATTATCTGATTCCGTTCCTGAGACCACAAGTGTTCCACTTTTGGAATAACTTCCATCGAGGGGTAACATTGAATGTCAGTGAAAGGTGCTGCAGGATGGAACACAGAGTATCCCTTGCCAGATTTTCCTCTGAGCAGGTTGTCAGATATTATGCTTTGACGTATTCTCTACACGTGCTGGAGCCCAGCAGCTTAGGTTGCACCGCACTTACAGTAGATAAAGTTGCACCGCATATTTATGTAACGCATATTTGTAGATACGTATAAGAACGCGTCTTCTTGGTCGGATATTGACTTCAGTTTTTTTCCGCCTTACCCTAAGATTGCGACGTGCCTCGTCTACCGTTCCTTGGCTGGACCGACTAGCTCTACCTAGCGGCTCTACTTCACTGACACAGGACGAGTGGCCGCAGGTATATAATCAAGGCAATTTATGGTGAAGTGAAGTTAAGCGGAAGGCATCAAGTTGTTGTGTTCTCACGAGCATTTGGTTATCCTCTGTTGAACTGCAACTTGCTGTGGTATCATCCACACATACATCCATACGCAGACGTCCTGTTCTATTGTTGTAGCACTTGGATCCGTCCTTGCTGGCTGCTACTCACAGGTAGCACACAGGTCTACGTTACACCGACACAGGTTCTCGTGGTTACTCAGTTGTGTTGATTGCTTAGAGCTCGAAGGGGGGCAGCTATATTCCGTTCAGGACACGATGGGAGAATGAAAGCCAAGGAAGGCCTCTTGCCTCGCCGGGAAATCTCCTGGTTTCCCATCTAAGATACGCCTCCCAAGCAATACACACACGCTCCTAAAATCTGTCCCCAGGCAATTACTGTACAGACCTTTCCTGGCCATTCAATACAAAAATTTAGCAGCTGCAGGAAGGGATATATATATACAAGAGCTCCGCTGCGCGGGCGGCTAACGCCGCCCGCTACGCTCGCGGAAGGAAGAATAGAACCAAATGTGAAAAGCGTAAAAGAGGAACATGTAATGTTTTTGCAACTGGCGACTTGATAATGCCAAGAGCTCCACATGTATGACGGCAAATACAGGACAGAAACAATACTGGTGATTTTTTTTATCTTCCAACACGAAAAAACATCGCGAAGAAAGCAAAGCTTCGCTCCGAGGGACAGCCGCCCGCTACGCTCGCGCAACTTAAGAAAAGGGGCAGAAGAGGTCCACGATGTGTAAAGACCAACTTGAAAAGGCCAAAGAGATTCATGGTGCGATGCAGCGAAATACTTACTGCTGTACGCAACTGAACGTACAGCAGTACCTGTCTACCGCTGTATTGTGATGCAGGAGTACTGGTATGTGGCATATATTCTGTGGCAAATCAAGTATCATACCTGTGTACGGCGACAGCAGTACGACACAAAAAAAAACACACACACAAAGAACCAACAAACGTACAGGCGACTTGCAAATGCATACAGCAGTACTCGTAGTAGATCAAGAGTAGATAGATAAATAGTTTTTCGACAAATAACGCACCGCTTGAACTTGGCTTGAATGTTCTTTTATTACAGACTGAAAAATCCTTATAATTTCGGACATACATACTGGATTCATTGCAGCAGCAGCAACAGTGAGGACCTTCATGTTCCCCTCGTGTCTCGGTGGACACGCCACGCCTAGCCACGAAAAAAACGACCGCGCTCCTTCTGACCCCCCCCTCTACTGGCCAGCGCCCTCCCATATACCCGCGGTGGTGCCGGGCTCGCACGCGCTGTCGTGCTCACTGGGTACACGCACGAACCTAAAACCGGAAATGTTTAAAAAAAATCAAGTACGTCGTATCAAAAAATGTTTTGTAAAAAGGTTGAAATTACAATTTTAGAAATAAAAACACAGAAACTCCAGAACCTGCGGAACCTGCGGAAAGCAAATAACTTTTGCTTCGGCAATTAGAGGCTGAGAGTGGCTGTGAGGTGCCAAGATATGCCGAGGAAAGCTTCCGAACCAAAGAAGATAAAGCTATGTATTGATATACCATACAGCATACAGCAGATTCGACAAACTTGTTGCGGACTATTTCGGCAGATCAGCTTTTCTTGGTACGCAAATACGGCTGTTACAGCAAAACTGGAGATGAAAAATAACCGCCCCCGGGTTTCCACTGTACCCGTGATAAACCCACTAAAAGTAAAATCACAAACTAAAACTAAGCGTGCACGTGTGTACATGGATAAGCTACACGAACACGGCGGGTGAAGTGTCAGGCATACGAAGCACTAGGTATCAGGTACCACGTACTGCCACGGAGTGTATACATATACTTCGAAGTAGGACCAACTGCTGCAATGGACAAAGTCGACAAGATCCAGAAACAAATTCAGGCTGCCGTAAAAACGAAGACCTACGGAGTACGTACAAAGCCAACGCGTCAATGATTCCTTATGTAGATATAAACCTGGTAGTTCGTATGAGTATAACCCTTTTCGTATTAATCTCAATACTACTCTGTGGATGACTGTGTGCGTAGGCAGGTTTTGTATTTA
The DNA here is from genome assembly GCA_008828725.1 of Saccharina japonica. NCBI lineage: Eukaryota > Phaeophyceae > Laminariales > Laminariaceae > Saccharina > Saccharina japonica. Next base: position 245,211 of record MEHQ01002450.1, read on the forward strand.
TTTCCAGATACCAGAGAACAGAGAACATCATTACTAATTACTAATAGCAGGTGCACTTTATCCTGCTATTACGTCAATGAGTTTCCACCTATTTACAGTAGTAATACGGAGGTTTCGCCCTAGTATACCGGGGGTAGGGGACACAATTTCGTCACGGCAAATGTTGGTGTTACGTATATGGCTGAATCCGTTACTACGCGTAACGCTATATGTAATGTAAATTGCAATTGTCCGAGTGACTGCTGCTACGCCTCTTCCAACGTGGTCCCCTTTCCTGCTCCCCGTGCGTCGCGTGTAACGAAGGCTTTGGTTTGGCAGTTTTTACTTCAAGCGCTTGCCGTTTTCCTGCTTTCTGATTCTCCAAACGATTCGGTATTTCACGCACTTCTCTGCTGTGTCCTCGGTACGCCTGTAGCACATGCCATGGACGCCAGCGTCCAGCGTGTTCACTAGCCCATACAAACGTGACAGGATTTACACAGGCGGACAGGGTCGAGGTGCAATAGCTCTCCGTGATGTACATACATACGTAAAAATCCGTGAAACCATATATAACAAAGTAGGATTGTGATTTTTTTGCCCGGCGGCGCGTTTTCGCGCCTCGCCCTCCCGGCCGAGCTCGCTGGCGCCGGGACCGGCCCGCGGGGGCCGGCCGGGGAGCGCGCCCCCCGGGCCTCGCCCTCGGCCGCGGCCCGTGGCCCGCGCGGGGCGCTCGCGAAGCCGAAAAAATGAGTCGGTTTCCCGGGGTACCCCGTCCCACTCGGTCGAGCCGAGCAGGGCAACGTGAAACCCGGTCTCCGCGGCAAGCGGGTGATTTTGCCATGTCGGTTTCAACACGACGAACAAAGGAGGGCACACCGACGTGCACATCGAGCGGCATCGAACATCTGCACACATGCAGCACAGCAGCGACGCGACAGCATCTCTGACATTGTGCAGTCGTATGTTATGACAGGGGGCCATGAGCATGCTGCTGCATAGGTGTGCCACGACGAAACGAGGGATCTCACGCATCGAGTTTTTTACCGCACCAATTTGTCCGAAAATGTAAGAAACTTTCGTATTTTTTTTAAAATCCAAACGGTGGTAACATTTCCGGGCATAATGGTAAATGTAGGGCACCTGGTAACTGGTGCGTATCATGCGTCCTCTACGTCGTCAGATGCAACCACAGAGCACAGTGTCATGCTCGTAGGGGTGTCAATCTACCGAGTGGTGCTGCTTCTTGCTCTCGCTCTGCTATATTGCGGCGTCCAGGCATGAGACAACAGCTAGCAGGCGCAGTATGATGATACTCGAAATGGTACTACTACAGAGTGCTGCTGCTGCGGCTTACGCTGGATGTGTATGAACTATGAGCACGCACCAAAGCGACAGCATGTATCATGTATATACGTGTGTTGTTTCAGGGTTGTTGTACCAGCATACATAAGCACACATGTCGCACACACCAGGTGCGCGTACTCTACAGCATTACGACGTAGTACACCAGTGTTGTGCTGCTTCCTGCTGCAAGTAGTGGATAAAAAAGTGGTGTTCCCTGCTGCATACTGCTGTTGTTACTCCTATTAGTGTACGATAGATCGAAAGGGACAGCATGTACCTGTACGTGTGTTGTTTCAGGGATATTGTGTCAGCATACGCACAAACGTGCGCACACACCAGGTGTACATACTCTACAGCATTACGACGTATTACGGCAGTGTTGCTGCTGCTTCCTGCTGTAAGACTTACACAATAAGTACGTGGTGATTCCTGCATACTGCTGTTGTTGTTACTCCTTTGTTGTCGATGATCGAAAGCTTACTCACTTGTACTGCAGGGTGTGTGGTGAGTTGTACGCGTCGGCAGTGGTGTGTGGTATTCTGCGGGGATTCCTGCATACTGCTGTTGTTGTTACTCCTGTTGTTGTGCGATCGATCGAAAGTTTGATCCTCACTTACGTACTGCTGTACTGATGCAGCAATGGTGTGTGGGTGAGTTGGTGGGTGGGGGGTGGGTGTTTGGGTGGGTGCGTGGGTGGGTTGGTACGTGGTTGAGTGCTGTCGTGTCTGCGATGCCCTGATTTGTGTTGTATTACTTTACCCGCCAGTACGATACAGCAGCCCCATGCTCCTCACACACGCACTACTGTACTGCTGTACTGTTATGCCGTGGTGTTTGGGTGGGTTGGTGGTTAGGTGGGTGGATGGATGCTTTGGTGGGTGGGTTGATACGCGGTTGAGTCCTGTCATGTCTGTGGGTGGGGACTACTGTGCTGCCCCCGCTTTTTGTTTTGTCTTTTGTTGGGCCGCTCAAGGGCTCCGCACAGATGCCGGCGACCGGATGGAATTTTTTCATAGTGGAACAACCCCTTGCACTACAGTACCTGCCCATCTGCCCCAAGATACGTACTGCTATTTGTTTTGTCCGCTATATACCGCCCCGCTCTGGCATACTACAATGATAATTTTATTAGGGAGTAACCAAAAACGGGTATACCCGGTCGGTTTTACTCAAAAACGGGTACAGCCTGGAATCAAGTAAAAAACACGCCCAGCGAGCCACGCGATTGGCCAAAAGAAAATTGTACCCATTTTTGAGAGATAACGTCCCGGGTACAACTTTGTAAATGTCTATTATGCTTGGCTTTCAACCGTTTTTTGTTATTTTTTTGCTCTAACCACTTGCCTACAGTGTGCCCCGCTCTCCACTGCGTCTGCGACCGCTCTTTCGGTTGTTTCATTTTCTTCCAAGCTTTTTCACAATTCACTTAACTCTATTCAACCATTTACGCACTGGGTACGTACGTCTTCGGAGCGATACGACCATCCACCTACGTATATATGATACGACTGATGTATTTTGACTGTACTCGTAATATGACTGCTGCTGTAGTATAGGGTGTATTTCAGGTACCCCCTGAGACCAAGTAAAACACCATACATGCTTGCCGCAGAACCCTCTGCCTCTAACACCCCTGACCCCTGACCCTGCTCCCGATTCCACCCGGACCTGAGCCCTCCAAACATAATCTGGACACGTCTAAGTGTATAGTTAGGCGCCGACAAGTGTGCCTGGTTGTCACTACCCCTCAGAAACGGGCACGATGTGATTTTGGCCAATTTATCCCGTGATGGCTCGTGGGATGTGGTGTTTTGACTCGATCCCATGCTTACCCTTTTTGACTCCTACGGCGCGGGTGTACCCTTGTTTTGGTTATTGCCCATTTTTATATGATGTACGAATTACCACAAGAACGTTGTGTTTTTTTCGCTTGGACGGCGGAAAATGTACCTTTTACTACAAGTAGTAATATTAGGTAACCTCAGCTGCTAGCTGTACTGAAATGTACCCTTTCTACGAGTAGTAATATTTAGGTAACCTTAGCTGCTAGCTGTACTGCTTTGCTTTACGCTACATGAAGCAGAAGTGTGCTGCTTCTACTGCTGAACGTTAACTGCTACGTATGTCGCAGCAGTAGTTGTTGGTGCTGGTGCTTGCTGCAGGTACGTAGGTACTACAATTAGTAGCTCTGCTTGTGCTGCTGCTGCTTGCTACACTGCCCGCTGCTACTGCTTTTGACTTGCTGTACTGCTGCTAGCATATACCAGTACTGTTTTTGCTGAACGTAATGCGAATATATTTTACTCCGTTTGCTGTACGTATACGAGAACGAATGCTGCTTGCTGTGGTACATACCGCCATGTCTAACAACCGAAACATGTCAGGAAAAACAACGTGACATTTTCGCCGATCGTGATATTGTTTCACAACTATGAGAATGACAGTTTTGGCAAACACAAGAAAAACTGCCGTCGCGATTCGGGACAAAAATAACATGTTTTTTAGTTGTGGTAATAACGCCAATTTCCTTATAAATTAAAAAAATACGCGTACGTTAGAAAAACCGTTTTCTACGATTACCGCTGAATGGAGAGTACTCGGTTTCCCCGTTTTCTATGATTACAGCTGGATGGCGATAGCTCGGTTTTTCGGTGGGACATGCCAGCTTGCGTCACCCCGCGGGGAACACCCCACTCCCCGAAGGGGAGCCTTGTATGTATAGTTATGTTTGTGAAATTTTCGCACTATCGCAACTTTTCTCTCCGCGCGAGCGCTTTTCGGCAAAACGCTAAGTACCCCGACACGGGAGGCCCGGCCGGACACATTGGTCGAGGTTTGGGCTCGATCCGAGCTCTGTGGCTCGCGTGGCGGGCGCTCGAAGTTTTTTTCCCGCGGGAGTGGATAAGCCGGTTTCCCGGGTTTTCTGCATGAGGCCGTGTTTCGTACGTACGTGCCAGTAAATAACGATGTTCTGTTTTTAGATGTTGTCTGTTTTTGCTCATATGCACACAGGCCAGAAACATGTACCAGATACCAGTAGACAACAGACAACATGCACAGAGCACGGCGTTACAGCGTTGCCGCCAACACCAGTAGGGAACATCGTGCGTGAGTGGCACATCCATCTGGGCTGTACTGCTGCTGTAGGTAGTTGTTTTATCCAAGGCTGCTGTCCGTAGTCCGCCACCTGTCTTGCATTCTTTGCTGTTGTGCTGTGTGTTTATGACATATCCAGGGTCACTTTGGACCGAAATGTAAGGGCCGTTTTTATTACGTGTGAGTACGGCAACTGTTATTATATTTCTGATGTTGCGGGTTCTTGCCCCAAGCACACCACCAAATTTAGACATCAGATAACATGCAAAGAGAACACAAACAACACGTTGCAACCCCGCCCAGCAGCACAAGCAGCAGCAGGCAACATCACGCGCATGTGGCAGGTCCGTGCTGTACTGCTGTGGCTCCAGCAGCAGTAGTTGCTTTATCGGAGGCTATGATCCGTCATCGGTCATCTCTACCTCTCTCCTTCTGCTGCGCTGCTGCTGTGCATGTGTATGTGCGGTGTGCCACGCACTCACTGCTGTGGACACGCACGCCAGTATATTTTTTTTGACTGTTTGGTAATATGGTCAAATGAGTGCGATGCCCGGTTATTTGTTTGAAGTCGTCAGTTCGAGACTCTCGTTCATAATTTTTTCCTTTTTAGTGGGGGATAGAAATTTACTTGCTATTTGTCTGCGGGCCGAAAATGACTTGACCTTGGTATGGGGGGTGAAAAAGCGCACCGTGCATTGTTATCCCACCCACTGTTCGAAAGACGCCCGAGGTGACGAGACTCGAAATACATCCAGTATTTAGTGTGTAAGTGTATCCAGCGCCTTAGCCTATATCGACTGTGGATCTGCTGCACAGTTAGCAGCAGCACTACCAGCAAGCAGTGTGTTGTTGGACCTGTGGCAGCATGCATGTACTACGCAACAGCAGAGACCCCCAGCACTACGTACTGCGTTGTACTTTGTATTTAGTGTATTATTTTTCCCTGGGGTATTCTTCCACTCCAGAGCTTTTTGGAGCCTGTCCTGTGATCACGGACTACCCTTTATAACAACAGATCGCAGGGGTCCGATAAAAAAAACACACAGTACAACAGTATTATAGTAGGACGCCACAGCATTACAGAGCGGACAAAAACTACCGCACGCGCTTCATGCTGTTTTATTGCTCTGCACTGCTCGTGTCCTGTCTGTGGTGTCTGGGTTACGCACGTACATAATACAAAAATAAAACAAACCAAAGTGAAAATAAACAGTCATTTTCGGCCCTGACACAAAAAATAAGCCAATTTCGACCCTCCGCACCAAAACCAGGCCAATTTCGAACCCAACACAAAAACCTAGTCATGTTTGATCCCCCACATAAAACCATGATAATTTCGACCCTAACACTGAAATCGAGTCTATTTCGATCCCCTTCTAGAACCAAGTCAACTGTGGTGCCTCTCCACACAACAAAGACACACATAAACACACTGGCGAACATAATATAATGTTTGGCGGAATCGTTAGGAAAATCTGTTAAAAATATGCAGTCAATAGTAAGGGTTCCACACTATTTCCAAGTATTTTTATCCCCAAAAGTGCGCAGGTCATCTGATACAGTTCTAAAAAATAGTATGCATGTACCCTGCATGTACGGTAATATGCAGATAATTTATAACCACGTCGTACTATGATGTAATATGCTTGCGTAGGATATCGAATTATGTACGAGTTTGGATTTCAATTCGTTCTTGCGCCACTCCCCTAGGCATGTCCCGGAGGGGAACCTTGTATATATTATTGTTATTGCACGGCCAAGAAACGGGTTGTCGTGCTTATTCCACAAGTGTGTGTACTCGTGACCCTTTACTACTAGAATCAGCCGCCGCCGCCGCCGGTACGGCCGTTGCCACCGCTGCGGGCGGCAGGGGCACGGGTGCGGAGCCGATCGGGGTCGGATGGCGCCCGGTGGAGCCGGTCTCCCGCGGGGCATACCGAAACCGGCATAGTCGTGAAGATCTCATAACGATATCATCATCATCATCATCACCACCACCACCGAAGCGTAATACCTGGTATATAATAAGGATCTTCAATACTCATATTTTTTCCTCGTATCTCCGTCAAAAGTTTTTTTTTCATGCCCCAAAGTACAAATGTCTTCCCGGCGATTTATGTTTTGACCAACCAGATGAAAGTTCGAGTCGATTCATTTCTTTCGTTAGACCTATTTAATCCTCGAGGATAGTTGTTATGTAGTCCCATATGGAAGAGCTTGGCCATTCGATATTTTTAACTTTTGGGCGCAACGCCCCAATGTTTATAACACGAAATAGTGGTCTACTTAGACAGGAACATCGAGCAAGTACCGAACTACTTGGAAATACAGTAGGATGTTTCTGCACTACACGTGGCAAGAAGATCATTTATCTCAGGAGCGGGCAGAAACTTCGAGGAAGCCCGGCGACGCTGCTCTCGCACGATGATGATATGAACCAACGGCCACAACCATTACGAGTGCTTTGTACCCGTATCATATGTGTCTCAGCCTGGCAGTTTGTATGATACCTAACGGGCCATGCGCTACCAGGGAAAATCGAAAAACAAAAATCGCAAAATTAGAGACTTCAGGGCGACAGAGCAGGAGCGAGAGCGCGACGAGCGATATGAGAGCACGAGCTCTCTGACCGCAGAGCGCGCCGGGTTCGTTTCTATCTCGCTAGCGCTTTCCACAAGCTAGTTTGGCTGGAGTTTGGTTGGCAGTTGGGATGCTGGTGATCTGTGTGCTGCGATGTGTGGTTTTTGCGTTGGGCTGTGTTCTCTTTGTGTGTGCTTGCTCGGTGCTGGCTCGTTGTGTTCTCGACCCTCAGGATAAATTGAGGGTCGACTACGCGAGCGGGATCCTTCTCACCTCCGCCAACGTTGCTGGTGTTTACACACGTAGGTTGGTTGCTTCGGGTTTGTGCTACCCAAGCGGCATGCTGTAACTGGGTTGGGCATTGCAATGATGGCGTGCTATATGTGATGTGCTCTGCTGTGCTGCGGTGTCTGTGTCGGCGTTGCGTCGTCTCGTGATCTTGAGCTGCTGGATTGCTGTTTGTTTGCTGGAAATTACTCATAAACTTGCTTCGAATATGCAATTGGTAAAAAGCGTGCCCAGGGGCATATTTTTGGAAAATCAGGTTTTCACCGTGGTCTGCCGTGGTCGGTAGGTGTAGAATAAGGGCCTATTTGGTTTACGTCTAAAACTCGTTAGGGCTTTGTTCGGTTCAGATCCAGATATATAGACCTATCCTCAGGGTTAAATGCATCTGTTAATACGGGCCCTTTATGATGAATGATTGAACAACTTCGCCAAAGACATTCAACAATTCCACAATGATGTCAGGTCAAGCAAGGCAAACTTACGCTGTCAAGGGTATAGGGCCGAGTGTTTAACACTAAAACCTAGGATTATGGTGTCAGTTCAGGTGCTGTCTGCCAAAGGGTTCAAGGTGCTGTGTCGTGACATTTTTGTTTCGAGGACGGTGAATAGGAGAGGGCGCTGAGGGGGGGAGAGGAGGGAGCTGAGGGGCAGAGAGGAGGGAAGGGTGATAGGGAGGGGGCGGAGGGAGAGGGAGGGACGGGAGGCGGGGAGAGGGAGATGGCGAGGGAGGGAGGGAGGGAGGGAGGGAGGGAGGGAGGGAGCGAGAAAGCGAGACCGGGACGGAGGGAAAAGCCTTCGCCACCTGATCACTCCCAACACAGATAAATGCGTGAAGCTGCTCAAGCATTAATTTCATTAATCCGATTCCACTTGAACTTAGACACTGGCCTCGGGCGAGCGGTTGCTGCTGCTAGACCCGCCACTCCGCGACTGCTGCTGCTCGGGTCGCGGATGCTGGCAGCCAACCCTGACTACTCCACACACAGGGCACCCCATTAGGTATAAGCTGGACCATGACGGTCGCCTCGTCGAGGGCTACCGACCTGTTGCGTGCGGTACGGGTGTAGTAGGTTTGAAATAAATTTGTCCGTGGGTGACCTCAGACTGACTCTCATCGGACAGACAGACAGACAGACTGTTTTTTTGAATTGGTTCTAGACAAGCACAAGTTACACTTGTGGAATTATCGACGATTCATACTCCACAAGAAACCAGGTGTAGCGAGCGCATGGAAGAGTAGAGTAGAACAGGGTGACACATCGGCCCAAAGACATTTCACCATGCAAATTCCGACATTTTCTCTCGCTACCAAACATGCCAATGCCGGTGGAATTCCAGAATCTACGTCGCGTCCGTGTCTTGCCACAAGCACCAATCAACATCCTCCCTGATATGTGCTCAATACGACGTGATGTACTCTTACCGTCTTTCCACACAACGCCGCCGTGTCTGTGTCTGTGCAAGTACCGTCAATCAACATCCCTTGCACAGCAGTTAACGAACGGGATGTCACTACAGCATCGCAATAACTTGGGTCACTCCAAAACCCCTTCGAGACAAAAACAAAACGAAAATTCCGCAACTCAAGCCTTGGAAATTGTATTATTATATATGCTGCCAACGTAAAACGGCAACCTTCAATAACAAACCTTACTAAAATACAAAATACCTGGCACTGTGGCATTATATCATACGTATTTTCCAACTCTGAAGATCATAGCGTAAATATCCATCGACCATACCTGAAAATCGTGACACGCCAACCTACCTCAACCGAGATTCATGCAATCGTACCGCAGGTATCCATCTCATTTACCATGCACAACTACCCATGCCCCCTGAGATACACAATCAATATCCCCCCTGCGCAGTTAACAGTAGGATATAAAGCAAGACCGCACCCTAATGACTCAAGAACATTCCGAAAACCTCAAAAACATGCTAATCTAGAACACCCGATCCCAATCCTCAAGTTTCAAATCCGCGTTCGATGGATGTGGTTTATTGTACGTACCAGGATCACATGCAATGTGAAACGCTCATAGGAAGTCCGAGCAGTTGCAAGTCAACATTGTACGCGGCGAACTCCGATGCTTATCATGGTCGATAGGATGTTGTAGTACGTTCACCAGTTTTCGCTTCATTTAGAAGCCCAGGAACATTCGAGGAAATGTCCTACTACGTAACCTGTCGTGTATTTCATATCAGGTACCAAATCTGCTATCGATGACATATTCCAGAGCCATGCTGCACCCTTCAAGCGCGACGCAAGTTTGATAGCCAAAACCCATAAACCACCATTTCTCAACAGTCATAATGAAAATCATTCGTCACGATTCGCATCGATCAGACTGAAGCAAAAGCAACACCTAAAAAATATATAGTTCCCATTCGTTCGGCAACAAGGAACACCATCAATTCGTGCAATGTTAGGATCGTAGGTACGTGCTTGACGCGTCTACCCCGCTAATACACCCCTTCTTGATGTGCGTGATACATATAGCATGTATACTACATACGTACCCAAAGCCATTCCACACCTACACTTACTCCGCTACGAGGGATGGAGGGAGGGAGGGAGGGAGGGAGGAACATAAGGCCGCACACGCACACTCTTAGTCAATCTTCAACCTTCTAAAATATATACTACTCGTAGTCTACTTCTCAATAACCCAGTAGTTTCATTGTCAATATCAATATCCATAATTTACTGCTCACACGTACCAGCAGGTGGCCACATTTCCAACACTCTACCATCGGGATATCATGCACGGATTGCTGTTGTTGTACTTACCCGGTACCTGGTACCACGTAATGTCGTGCCGCATGTATGTATGGTACGCGACCCAAGAATCAAAAGGCCCTCCGAACAGAGCAAAACATTTCGCACCTGGTACATAGGCAGCGCAGCAGTGTTCTATCTCCCCAACACCCAGCACCCTTCTCCCACTTGTCTAGAAGTCAACCTACTGCCAAACTCTTTACCTACCCAACCAAGTAATATAATTTACCTACCTAAGTTTCGAGAGAGGGGGGGAAAGGAGGGGAGGAGGGAAGGGAGGGAGGGGTTTCCTTCTACCGCTGTACGTGCTGTTGCGCTCTCCTGCGCGTTGCCTACCGTGTTCCAATATCCCACTACTACAGCGCCTGCCCATAGGCCTCACAAACAATCATTCTACTGATATGGAGTACTTCGCGAATCATAAATATTTCACAGTATGGTACTTGTACTACCAGGCATTCGGTCGCGGATAGACGAACTAACCATAGAATCCTGTTTCATACTCCCCCCCTCGCTGGTAGGGCACCAGTATACCAGGCATCTACTAGTATCATTTAGTAGTACTCGGCGGAAAAAAAGCCGCCTTGCACTGCAGCCATACGATAAGCAAATGCTGAACAGGCCAGGGAGCAGTGCTCGGTTCGCAACTGGAACGGCAATACATATCGTTCGAGACAACCCATCCAGTCCCGTTCTTGCCTTCCCGAGTAGCCGTTATCCCCCTCCAACTCCTCAAATATGACTTCTTTCGGAATTCGCTTGTTACCCATCCGAGCCACAGAACCCCGTAAGGAGTATCCTCTGTTTTACGTACGACCGTTATACCGCTCTCGTTGCCAGTGTTAGGAAGCACGTCTGCGTAGGATATCACGTGGTAGTCGTGACGGAATTTTTCTTCCCCCATCCGATCCAGCCGGGCGAAATCAAGCGGCAAACCCGACATCTGTAACTTATTTTAGCGAACCAACTCAACATCCGCTCAATACAAACGTCACCGCACATATTACGCGGCCGCGCTAGTAGCACAAGTATGCCATCTACCCCCAAACCAATAGTGTCTTACGTCTCTGCGTGTAACCATCTCTTATCACAGTCAGCGCTCTCAACAGACAGCACTTGATTACCCGCCATCACGTGCATGGAGACCCTCGAATAGTCCGTACATGGGGGGCAAAGTTGAACCCTGTAGTTGAATTCGACCTCTAGAGTTTCTTGAGAAGGGCGAAGTCAGTGCCCAGAGGGCCGGACACGCGGTAGTCCTCGACGGTTCCGCGGAACGCCTCGTACCCTTCCATGACCTCGCGACCGTCCCTGTCCAGCACCGGGCGGGCCGTCTCACCCAGGATTCCGGACATCGACTCGTTTTCGAGGGACAGGCCGTGCAGCCCCACGTCCATCTGCCAGAACTCCAAGTCGGGCAGGACGCGTCCATCCCAGTCTAGGTCGCCGCCTTCTTGGTAGTTGGCACCGACGTTGAGCCGCACGGTGACGGTGGATGTCACTATCTTAAAGACGGCATGGGTGGACTGCACATCAGCGAGGTCGTGCTCTGCGATGTACTGCTTGCACCAGCCGGGCGCCGCCATGTCGTCGAAGCGTAGGATCCAGTCTTCGAATGCTTCCTCCGGGGCCAGCTCGCGGCGGCCTTGTAGCATTTCCTCGTACATGCGGGCCCATATCTTGTCCCCGCCGAACTGACGGCACTCTGCTGGCAGGTTCGACGCCGATACGGTGATGCCGTCCACGACGTTTTCGTCCCTCGAGAAGCGAAGGAGATCATCCACTTCCACCCCGTCCACGACAGCACGCAATCCGCCGTTCGCCAGGCAGGGCGAGATCCCACGGGGACAGCCTTCAGTGTCGATGTGGTACGCGTTCTTCACCTCGATCGTAAGAGAATGCCCCTCTGACAAGACGCTGAGGCCCGTGATCAGCTGCCTGTCCGGAAACTCCTCGGGCAGAGGTGCGGTGAGACGGATGTTGACATGGAGATCGGCGTCGCCATCCTTCACCATGTTATACCAGGCCCCGTCGACCCCAGACCAGTCAATCTTCTGGCCGCGCAGGCCTTTCATGTGGGGGTCGTCGCACATGGAGGCTCCATTCGGGCACGGCATTACTGTAAAAGCGTGAAACATAAAAGAAAATGGGCCAATGGGAGTATTAGCGCGAACAGCCCGAGAAGCTACAGTATGTCTTTCATGGTGTTGGAATGGAGTCCGGGCCAACTGGGTTTGTGTAAAACGAACGATCTGATGAGCCATGCCCGTTCGTGTTTCGAGCGTAGTTCAAACAGCAGCCGTTGAACGAAGTCGCACAACACACACTTCCAACACATACCGGCGACCGACACACACCCAGGCAAGAAGGTTCAAGATCAGCACGGCCGGTACAATATCACTTCACTCGCTGCCGATACCGGTATGCCGTACAGTACGTAGGACAAAGGGATTCATGAGCCGTGGCTGGTCGATTGTGGTACTCTCCCCAAGGAAAACACTATATGAGCGTCTCCCTACCGGGCAGCTGTAAGAGTCTGCCACCGATAATAGCCCACACGTATAATAGGACAAGGGCGGGAGCGGGTATAACAACAATTAATGGCAGCGGTTATGAGCATTTAAACAACGAATACACGTTTTGTTTGCACGTCTGTAATGCAGGTAGGTATTGAAGTCTGCGGTCAAGAATAACCCGTGTGAATGACGACAGTGGATGTAGTAGTCCTCTATGTAATGTTCTTTCGTTGCAAATAATATGATTCACAAAAAGCCATCTTACATATATTGTTATGGAGTCTTAACTGTTTACTACGACCTGGTATAGTATACACGGCAGTATTATACTATTACAGCAAGCAGTTGTTCCTTGTAACGTTAATGCTGAACAGGTACCCAATGACGCCGACTCCAATACAGAAACTACCGCATCAGCCAATCAAAACAGATAGGAACAGCTTACCTGCTAAATTGTACCTTATGGTGGTACAGCAGTGTGCTACTGGGAGTGTCCGCGTGGGGCTTTGCGGTGGACATACTATTAATAGTCCAGGGGCTTGGCGCGAGCTGCTGTTCGGCAGCATACATTCTTCCATAGGATGCGGCGCGTAAAAACGGCCTGCCTGTTATTGCGCGCATTACGCCCTTTTGAACGTGTCCCAATACCAAAGCGCGGGGGGTGCTACGGCAATACTGACCTGCTGATAAACAGGTGCCGAAGTCACACGTTTTAAACGCGCAGTCGCATCCATCTTGCGTGTAGCAGTCACCGCCGTCGGCAGTTGTCCCCGCTGCAGGAGGGAACACAGAGTTGGGCAGTAGACAACCACAAATACGTACATTTTGGTGTTAAATGCGTTGTGGGGGATCGCGTGTGCGTATCGATGGCCATTTATGCGGGCATGGTTACTGTAATGATAGTCATCGTGGATCATGGGTTCCTGTGACTCTGTAGCATCGGACGAAGGCATCTAAGCACGGCCGTTACGGACTCCCCCCCATATTAAAGTACCCAGCGGGTATTAAAAACTGAGTGAGGCTCTCCATGGCTGAAATACAAACGCCCATCATCTCTAATATTTGCTTGAACTATGTATGTACAGCAGTATATCAATGGTGATCACCTTCTCGTGTACCCCGAACCTCGAGCATTGGAAGCTTAAAATTCAAAACCACCCCCCCCCCCCCGTTTAGCTCGGTCGGTCTGCCCGTCAGTCGGTCGGTCGGTCAGTCGGTCGGTCGGTCGGTCGGCCGTTCAAAAGAGCCAATCAATACACTTGGCGTTTAACACGCATTGTTCCCACGCTCGGTTTGAAATTCTACTACTGCCGCTTGCTGTACTTGCCCATGAACGAGGAAATTTCTTTTACCGTACGACGCGAGAAGTGACCACAGGCCTTCCCACGAGCCCAATATCCACGTATATACGAACGTGTATTACTTAACGAGGTATACACGGTTTTTATATCATTTTGTGCGTCGCAATCTATTGAGAGACAACAGCAAGCAGTGTAGACTATAGACACCAATGAAACTGGCCTTGTCGGCCGCCTATTCACTTTTGTACCAGTACACCTAGACGGTGTTTCTGTGGCGAATTGTTGGTCGACTTCCTTGAACAGCAGAGCTGGGTCTTGCCCCCCCCCCGGCTAGGATGACACAAACAAACGCCGACTATTAATACATAACACCTTAAAAATAGAGTTCGTCTACCTGAAACACACCTGGCACCAGGTATACATGTCTGGGCAGTAACCATACTCTGGCGAAACAATCGAAGGAATTCATCACCCCTCCCACAGGCAAACCTTCGAAGTCTCTCCGCTCGCGGTTGTAGTGACCATTGATAATTCGATAACCAAGTAAGTTCATCGGTAATTCCACGTATAATCATTTCAATATATTATAGGTAGGAATTTGACCGAATATTTAATAGGATTTGCTTAGGGCCTGGCTGTTGTGTGTAGATGTATGGTGTACTGGCGGGGAAAGCAAGTCACTCACACCTCCACACCGACACTCCTGTACTTCGCAGGAGCCCGGGGCCAGCATCGCTGTAACACCCGGCTCGTCGTGATATGTATCAATTTGTTTTTGCAAAACTTGTCCTTCCGGAGGCAGCAGTTAGTTATTCGCTCTTATCGTTTGGGTCAGCTGGTAGGAGCGCCCGATTCTTCGAAGGCAACGCTGGACTATGGATCACACCTACCTGGGCCGCGTTCTTGCGTGTTTGTTTCAGCTTGTTTTTGCTATAATAGCAGAGTATGCTAAAGCCCACCCGATTGTTTTTCTTCATTTTGCTTTTGTTTTTACCCGGGTCGTTTGTTTTCTTAGTTTAGTGCTATACCGGACCCTCCGCGTCTACACGACCGAGCCACGGGTGCGAGTATACTATTAATAACACCCTCAGTTTGGCCGGCGAAAGAGAGGGTATCGGCAAGTCGTTTTCGAGTAAGAGGCACGTTTCGTGATGAACAAGGCGTCGGATCGATATGCCTCCCGAGACACAAATGTTGACCATGATCTAGGCTCTCTGAAACTACTCATTGGTCGAAATTCTGAGCATTACAACTGGAGAAATGCCGTTTTCCGTAGGGAGTCACGAGCATGTGGAAATTTTACCAGAAATAGTATTGCAACTGAAAAAAAAAAAAGCTTTGGTTTTCATTTGCTCATATACTTTTTGTCCGAAGGGGCCCCTTATGTAGTAGCCGTCAGCCGCAAAAACCTTGTATGTATGTATTTGCGAGAGCTCTCTATAGACGCATGCTACGATAGAGGTGCACCATGTTTTTTCTGAGCTCCTCACCTAGGGAGCGTCATGCCTCACCGAAAAAAATGATTTTGGAGGAAAATGAAAGTGCTGCCGGATGAGAAATCTCATGACCGAAGTATGCTCTGAAAAATTATTCGTCACAAACATGAACGTCTGACGAATTTGGGTTAAGGAGCTCGATCGTTCAGAAAACGATTCATCCAAAAAGTGCTACCTCTAGCGTAGCACGCGTCTATAGTAGTAGTAGTGGCGTGTGGTTCGGCATGCATTTGCCCCCCCTGCTAAAAAAGCACTAGGATGCTCAAGCACGACAAGTAATACAGTATTGAGAGCAGAATTGGGAATGCACCCACTTAAGACAATTAGAGACGTTCGTAAGTTGAAATGGCAATATAAAGTAAAGAACATGCCAAATAAGAGGTTGCCAGCCATAGCTGATAAAGCTGTATGGGAGGAAGTAACCAAAGGGCGAGCTGGAATAAGGCGGGATAGCGTAGCCGATAAAGTATGGAAGGATATAGGAAACCAAAAAGAGATGCTGGCCATAGAGAAATTTAGGGGATACAAGACAGAAGTAAAATAAAGGATAGAAAGAAAAGGGAAAGGCTAGCGCTAAGAAAGAAGGTGGAAGGGGAAGAACACTTAGAGATATACGGGGGGTTGAGAGAAGGAATAGGAATGAAAAGGTATATGCACGGCCCAATGGATTTCGCGAACAAGCTGAAATTGCGATTTCGTGTAGGGGACCTGGACCTGCCAGAAAGAAGAAAGGGGTATACCAGTAGCCGGGAGGAGGAGGAAGTAGATGCACAGATGTGCCAATGTGGCAAAGCCATAGACAATAGAATTCACATAGTGGGAGAATGTGAAAGGTACAAGGAGGAAAGGGATGTGTTAGAGGAGGAGATGAGAAAAATAGACGAGTGTGACATGGAGCAGTTTGGTATACTAAATAGTAGCGAGAAAACGATCGCTATCTTAGGAGATAGATGGTGGCCACAGGCGGCGAAACAGGAAGGGGATCAAATTAGCAAAAACATTGTTTGTAATATATGGAAACAACGTAATGAGCGCCCAAATGTTGGGCGTGTTTCTATTAGGTGTAGGAACGGTGCTCCGTCTCGAAAGGGATGCGTGGTCAATGGTCAAATTACTAAGGCAAGCAACAAATGAGTACGCCCCCCCTTTCTTTTTTCCCTGATGCGATGCGAGAGTCTATGGTCATACGGCTACGGCCGTGCACGATATGAGTACCCCCCCCCCCCTCCCCGACATGCTCCGTCCCTTCCCTGATGCGATGCGAGAGTCTATGGTCATACGGCTACGGCCGTGCACGATATGAGTACCCCCCCCCCCCCCCTGTTGTTGGTGTCGTCAGATTGGAGTTTATCCTCGGGGTGAGGTGGGTTGGTCCTAAACTTCAATGGCAGACCTCCTCCTATCTATGCTGCAAGTACTCACGGGCGCAGACTGGCCCAGATGGGAGAAATAAGGCACAGCATCCGGAGCTGCAGCCTGCGTTGGCGGTACATGATGCTCCTAACGTACGGTTACATGCACAGGCGCAACGCGAGGGTAGAGACAGACAGATGAAGATGGGGTGGACGTCAATACGTTGAATGCGTGGTTAAGGGGGTACTTATGGTAGATCCCTCATGAATAGGGTCTCTTCCTTATTTATGATTTTTTTGTGTTACTATTCATGCGAATCGCCAAACAAAAACAGTGCGAAGTACGTGTTGGCCTTGAATTGTTGAAGAGTCCACACCTACGACTACCTCGGATGACGTAACACTTGGATAACACTGATCTACGTTAAGGGGGCTAGCACAGCCTCAAGGCCACGCCCTAGCATGTGTTAGCAGTGGACGAGCAGTCGCGTAACGCGGTAACAGGGTGTGCTTGTCAGCAAACGGCATAACGCATGAACGTTATTATGCCTCTTCTCGATCTCTGCGGCTATGGTACGGTAAAATAGTGTTACTACAGTACGTACGCGGAAACAAAAACGCTACTAGCGGGAGTTTCAAGTTCATCGACGTTGGTCGTAGCCTTTTCGGAAAGTTAAGCAAATCAATCAGTATTCCGCATCATCTATCGGGCGACACTCGTGTTCATGATATGCGTACGAAGCTACGGCGCATCAAAAATCGGACCAGTTAGGCCGAAATCACTCTTTGACAGCCAAGTTGGGTTAGAGTGCATAGGCTGGTGGAGGGGGTTCGATACTGGTACTTCGGTGACCCCGGTCCGGCGACCCCAATACCGCACTGATGGAAGTGAGGGCCAGTAGATGTTAATTCGCAAAACATCCACAATTTTCAACGGTAAACTTGTCTGCTTTTCCCATGGTTTGGTACATGTCTCGCACAGACGGCCGACTTGTGTCCGCGTTGCCGCGAAAACCAGGGATACCTTTTCCACGTACAGCATGGCAACCGCAACAAAGCGACACTTTACAACATCGCATATGCAGCAGGTAAAGTGTATCTAGCAATAGAGGTGCACACCCAGGAAGCAACCAAAATACTCAGATTGGACTGAGGATCCCAATACACGGCTTACCGTCAGCGTCTTGACCCTGGACGGAAACGGCCATCAAGAGTGTAGCAGCATGTGAAGTGACGACCGAGTAGAGACGATGATAGAAGGGAATGGAGATACGCTTGTTCGTTGCTTGAGCTTGAAAGCGAGCTTCTTCTTCGATATGGAAAGACCTCTTGTTATTATT
>MEHQ01002326.1:4576-41414 GCA_008828725.1 Saccharina japonica
CGCCCCCCCCCCCCCCCTCCCCCCTCGCTAGTGGCTTGTCTGTTCTGTTGGGGAGTTGGTCCAGAGGGTTACTTGAGATGGCGTGTTGGTTTTTCAGGGGTCTTGCACTTTCGGGGATACGACGCGATTACGACGAACTGCTGGTGTTTCGGGATGAGTCTTTTGGTTTTTGGTGCCGCGTGGGGTATTTTTTATCCCTGCTCCCATCCCATCGGATGGTGCTTTGACGATGTCACTACCCTTCCATGGCGTTATTACGTTACGACCCTTGGAAGGCGTTGTTTTTCACCGGGAAAAATAACCGCTTGGAAGTTTTGGGATGTAGCAGGATGGTTCTTGTTGATGAGTGGTTGGGTGTTCGTGGAAGCTATTAGATGCGAAGGGATAGTTATTATTGTGGGTTTTGTTTTTGTCTTGCGAAGCTGGATGCCCCATGGTGTAGGTGGTGGCTGTGGGTTGCCCGGCCCGCATTCGCTCTTTCTCGAGCGGCAGCAGCAAGTAGAGGCTTCGTATATACGTAGCATACATGTATGAATGTTCACGTGATCATGTGCGTGTGCGTGTGTTTTTTTTTGTCTTTAGGGGCGACGATGCACTTCTTTTTTGTTTCTAGTGCACCATTTGTAGACCCGACAGGTCGGTTTTGGTACTCGTAGTACGTAGTAGTGGTGGCAATTTTTGGCACAATCTGACGCGGTTAGGTGAGAGGGCAGGACGAGAGGACGTGCGTGCCATTGTGTTTCTGTGACGGCGATCCAAAATGAATAGCAGTATTCGGAGGTACTGCACACAGGGGCACGCGATCGTTACCCGTACGTGCTTCGGACGGTAGTGGGTAGGTGAAATGGGATGGAGCGTATACCACACACGGAGGAGGGAGAGAGGGAGGAGCGAAAATGCGGAGCAATATGCTGATTGGACGAAGAAGTTTACGAGAAATTATTAACAAATGACCAAGGACCATCTATCTACTCATCATCAGTTGTCCGCTGTTTGCTGTAACAACGACGAACGAACGGTGTTTTTGTTTTGTTTTGTTTTTTTCGGAAAAACGATGCACGAAGGGTTTTGGGAGTTGTCGGGGCTTTGGGCTGAACGACGTTTTTTGTTTTTTTCATCGACGACCCAAGAAACCGGATCGGATGATGCATGATCAGGAGCAAGGAACTTTACCACATATATACTATGGTATTGTTTTGTGTCCACTCCCACAAACTGCCCCGTGCCGTGGTTTTTGAGATGGACCGGAACTTTCTGGGAATTTTCTCTGCCGCCTTGCCGTTGCGATGAGGGTATGTATATACAGTACTATAGTAGCTTTACCGCTTTTCTTCGAGATGGTGGTGGTTGAGGGGGCGCCCTGCTGTGCTCGAGCTATCATGTGTATTCGATTTCGCCGCTTTCCACCGAAACGGCTGGCAGCGCACAAACAACACAAAACATCTACCTGGTATTAGACTACTGCTGTAGGTACCGGTTGCTCGCAGGCCATGCCTCGACCCGCGGTTGTGTCGGAACGTCTTCAACATCTCACGGGTCGGGTCGGGTCGGATCGGGTCGGGAGGTCTTCAAACTCTCACCAGTCGGATCGGGGTCGGATTAAGTGACACGCCCCGACTCGCGACCGGCGAGCTTTGACCAGACCAGTGAACAGCCCAGTTTTTGTCGGAGCAGAAAGTTGCCAATGACACAATACGTGTGAGCACCCACGATTCTTGTTTTGTCTTTGTTTGTGTCCCCACCCCGGAGACATTCGATCCGGCGGTGCTTCTTTAATCGCGAGCGATTGGTTGAAAAACCTTACATGAGTTTTCGTAGTTCAATCTGGCTTTTAGGTCGGCGGCTGTCGTTATGCTTCTCTCGTAATAACACCACTATGTCAGAGGAGGCCGGCGTGCGAAACAGGTTGCCCCCCCCCCACCCAAACAGGGGCCCGAGCAAACCCACACAACAAAAAAGGAACGGCACACCGACACCACCACCACAAGGTTCAACACCTCACTGAGAGCACGAGCTATTTAATGCTCGAACCGGCCTCTCCCCCTAAAACCCCCCTCTGGCCCGACCCCCCTCCCACCCCTAAAGTTCGCCTGTGTCCAACATCATTGCCGCTGTGCTCGCCGAGAACGCCTTAAAGAAAGGCCCTCGTCTAGTACCGGCAGAACCACCGCGGCAAAAGCGCAAAAGCGAAAGCAAACCCAACCAAACCAAAACCCAACGACACCATTCCACGCCAAAACCAAACCAAGCCAAGCCGAAACCCTAAAAGAAGCAAAAAAGCAAAGCCGTTCAAGAGCGGGACGACCGGCATCACAACACGACCCCATCAACAATGGCATCCCATATGACATCACACGGCATATCCCATCCCATCCCACGACATCACGTGACACCACACCGGCATCCCATCCCATCCCATACCATCCCACGACATAACGTGGGACATTCCCATCACGCGACATCGCATGGCATGCCATGACATCACACAAACGTCACATGGCACCCAATTGGCACCACCAAGACAACACGAGCCTCTCCCTGTCTCTCTAGTCCTTGAAGAACAGTTCTTTGCACTGCTGAATCGTGTCGGCAGGGGACGTGACCGTGTGACCGATAGTCCGCTCCGACTCGAAAATCTCGTTGTCGTTTCCACCCTGCCCAGGCGTTCAGGATACGGGGCAGCGGGGGGGGGGGGGGGGGGGGGGGGGGGGGGGGGGGGGGGGGGGGGGGGGGGCGTACTCATGTAATTTTTTGCTTGCTTGCCAGTAAATAATATGCTATTAATAGTAGACACAACAGAAAACAATGTCACTATGCATGTACTGTGAAGTACGTGTAACTTCACCCCCTTCCATTATCCGCTAAAAGTAATATGTGCTCATTTGTTGTTTGCCTTAAAAGTCATTCGACCAATGACAACGCACCCCTTTTCTAAACGGAGCACCGTTCTTATTCCTAGTAGAGGTACCTCCAACATTTGGGCAAACTCATTTCGTGTTTTCCTGACGTACAGAAACGTTTTTTGTATGTTATCCCCTTCCTGTTTCGCCTGGTGGGTGGTGGGGAGGGGGGGGGTGTAGTTCATTTTCATGCATGGCCGTAGTCGTATGACCATAGACCCTCCCATCCCTACAACGCCGGGACGGAGCGGGGCAAACCCTCATCGTGAGTTGAGTTTTTGCGCCAAACATAGGACCACATGCAAAACCCAAGGCGCTTCACGGTAAGATTCATTTTAAAACCATTTTCGACAGCCCGCGAGACGACAACCAAACGGCCGCCGCCCCAACGAGAGAGAAACGAGTTGCTAAATTTGTTTTTACACGGTCGTCCTAGAAATATATAAGGGTATGCCTTACTTTCGGTGCTAAATACAGCAGTGCACGGCATACATGAACGCTAATCCATAGTTTTGGTGGTTTGCCCGCACGCGTATGTACGTATGTATGCCTGTTTTGTTCTATGTGTACCTTGAAAGTCTTGTCGCCGAAGAAGTGGATCTCGTCGTACTCGGTGGTGCCCTCTCCCAAGAACTGAAGGCAGAAAGTCTTGTCCCATCCCTGGGGATGACCACACACACACACGACAAAAACAAAAACAAAAACGCCCGAAGAAAGAGAGAGGGGGAGGCAACGGAGGGAGGGAGGGACAAACGGGAGGGCGGGATGGAGGGAGGAATGGAGGGAAGGGGGTAGGGAGGGACGCAAGGGAGGAAGAAATGGAGGGAAGGAGTTAGGGAAGGACGCAAAGCAGGGCGCGAGGGAGGGCGAGAGGGAGAAATGGGGGGAAGGAGGGAGGGAAGGGACGTAAGGCAGGGCGAGAGGGAGAAATGGAGAGAAGGAGACATCATAGGGAGGGACGCAAGGAAGGGATGTACCTTACGAGGGAAATATATAGTTGTTTTTTTTATAATACCGTATATAGGCCCTATTTACTATGGTCCTCCGTAATAACATGTTTCAATACGAGTGTCATAAAGTCAATTTAGGGCACCCACCGTAGGGAAGAGGTCGAAGGAGATCTGCCCCCCGATGGAGAACGTCAAGTTGAGATCCGCGAACTCCTCCCTCATCGCCGCAACCATCGTCTCTCTGATCTTGTGCACCTATGGATCATCACCGCAAAAACAAAACAAAACAAAACAAGCAACAAGCAACAACAACAACAAAGCGTCATTTTAATGTTAATAGTTTCATCGACGCATTTAACAAAAAAAACACAACAACAACAACAACGGGCGAAAAAATAAACCCGAAGAAAACGAAACAGAAAAACAAGTATCATAGGTGCCACTTTATTTTATTTTTATTCCCCCCCCCCCCCCCACGAATGTAACCGCGGGAGCCTGCCTCAACCTCCGCGTCGACGGCAGCAACGGCGTCGGCAGCGGCGGAGGTGGTGTCAGAGTCGGGTAGCGGGGCGGGGCTGAACCCACGTTTTTTTTTTGTGTGTGGCCATTCCATCACCGTGTGTAGATCAACATTAACATAGGTCACTGCTACTGCTACTGCCTGCTGTTGCTGTGTTGGCCTATCAGGGGTGTGCATGATAAAACAGGCGTTTATTGGGGAGGGCTATAATAGTAATCAGAACCCACCACGGATAAAACGAAACGCCTCTGTCGCATCCATTTTTTTGGGGGGGGAGAGGGGACGGGTTGAAATTTGAGTTTCTAGAGTTTAGTGCCGGCCATAAAACATAATAAATGACAGGTTAATATTATAATACTCCTCGAAGTGCGGCAAAACAAAAACATAAGTTTAACGTTATTTGCATCTCGCAGGTACGAAACGCAACAGACAAAAATAGAATTGGCATAACACGATAAGACGCACCCTCGAAAGAGGTGTGTGGTCAATGGTCAAATGACTAAGGCAAGAAACCCAATGAGTACGCCCCCCCCCCCCCCCCCCCCCCCCCCTCCCCCCCCCCCCCCCCCCCCCCCCTCCCCCTCCTCCCTTCTCCCTTGTGGCGGTCTTACGTTGTCGTACTGCTCGAACGCATCTCGCTCCTCCTGGCTGCAGTTCCTGCCCACGGGAGAGATGTTCAACATGCCTGTCCGGAACTCGATAAAAGTACCCCTTTTTAAACGAACAGGGCAAAAAGACAGGGAGAGAGACAGAGGGAGAGAGAAAGAGAAGGAGAAAGAGAGAGGGAGAAAGAGAAATAGACAAAAGGGAGAGAGAGAGGGAGAGAGAGAGAGTAAAAAGAGAGCAAGGAGGAAGGAAGGAATAGTAAGGGAGGGAGGGAGGGAGAGAGGGAAGGTAAGGGAGGGAGAACGACGAACGAAAACAACACGACGAGAGAGAGATAGAGCGAGAGAGAGAGCAAGGAGGTGGGGTGGGTGAGGGAGGAAGAACGATGAAACAACAAACAACGACAAGGACGATGGAAACAGCGATGACGGCAACAACACCTAACAACAAACAACTTCTTTCAAGCAGAACAAACAATACGCGACAACTACGACGAGAGCAGCAGCAGCAGCCACAAACATCATCAATACAAGAAAAAAAAAAAACAGGAGCGTAAGTAACAACAAAAGTAACACATATCATACACACCGATGACAACAGCAGCCACAACAACCACAACAAGCAAGCACATCCACGAATGTTCAACAGCAACTACGTACAAACAACGTCCAGCAACAAGTAACACATTCTTCCTACAGCTTTATAAATAAAATGAAATAAAAAACTGCTCGATACATAGGTTCTTGAAACCTGTGCTTGTACGTAGTGCGTGGAGAGCGAGGAAGGATAAAGCCGCTAAACGCGAGTCAAGCGGAGCCCGTAACAAAAAAAAAACGAAAACGAAAACACGAACAAAACAAAAAAAAACACCCCGCAGCAGCCAACCACAGCACAAGCAAGCAGCCCCCCACGACTACCTCGTAAAAAACATCAGACGCGCTCCGCACGCGCAACACCAAGCCGTTAAGAATCCATGCACACTCAAATTTTCAAGAGGTTAGTGTGCCAGGTATTCGACAAAAATAGGTCATCTCCAATGATATCCAGGGCTCTTCACGGGCCCAGGGATTACTTTGAAACCGCACGGGGTCGGGTCGGGTCGGGTCGGGTCGGGTCGGCTCGGGTCGGATCAGGTCGGGTCGGGTCGGGTTAGGAGGTTTTCAAACTCTCACGGGTCGGGTCTGGTCGAGTCGGGTCACCCTTATCCGACCCCCGAACCGACCTCATTCATGAACAGCCCTGAAAATATCTAAACGTAATCCTAATGGTTGATAAGTCAAAGTGTTGGGGACTACTGGGCTGTACGTAGTCCTCTTCCGTCTCGTATACAGTATAGTGTGCGTCAACCATTCTCATTTTGAAGAAAAAGTGGTACGACCATGAGAAAAAAGCTCTACTACCGTATGATACTGACTATCCGCACGGTTCTTACTTCACCCTTTTAGAACTGCAGTCCCGTTTTGGGGACAAACCACTCTAATTCTAAGTGATGTGTCCCAAAAACGGGACTCCAGTCCTATATTCAGAACTGAACAAAACATTCCACACCAATTCCAAGTAGTTTTTCCCCAAATAGGTGGGACCAGTTCTTAAGGGGTTAACATCTCCGGACAGAGGGGGGTACTCCGGACAGAGGGGGGTACTCCGGACAGAGGGGGGTACATGGTACTAATATAATATTACGGGGGACCATAGTAAATTGGACCAAATATTGTTACTAACAATAGGTAAATGTAGACCAGTAGGTTTTTGTCTATATATCGCAGGTCCTATTTACTATGGTCCACCGTAATAGTGCATAAGGAGATATTATTAATCGTATATACGGTCGCCCCGGTAGAGTAGTGGACAGCTTCAAAGACTACTATCATTGGTAACCAAGATCGAATCCCACCGTGGTGAGAGATTTTGTCTTTATTTGAAAAAATAAAAAGGAACCAATTGCCGAGAGCGCCTTCGTGGCGTGGGTACGAGGCGGAATCCGACGCAAGTCGACGAGGGAAGAGAGTGCTGAAATCTTCTCGCGGTAAAAATGCAAGGCAAGAACCGTAGTGGGGGAGGAGGGAGAAGAGCCTACTTTGTGACCCCGGATCTGAGTTACGACTAGGAAGGAGAGAGAAAGGAAGGGCGAAGATAATAAATGGGATGGACAAAAAAAAAAAAAAAAACGGGGGGCCATAGTAAACAGGATCAAATATTGTTAGTCAAAACAGGGAATATGTATGTAGGTTATTGGTGTGTACCGTAGGCCCTATTTACTAGTGTTTACTATGGTCCTTGCCCGTAATACTACTGCAAGCAGAACTCTTGGGGGAAATTTCAGTTTATTGAAATTTCAGTATATTGTCGACATCACTGTTGTCAATAATGTCCTCACCTCGTGCATTTGATTGTGAATTGTACAGCAGTACGTAGTAGTGGTGTCCGGTCCATCTATAGTGCCTGTATGCGCCATCCAACAAAAACGGCACTATATACTCCGCACACTGCCACATTGGTTAATCCCGTATGTTGCCAAGCGATTCCACAGGCAGTGTTATAGCGGGCAACCGGCACTACTGCTCAACCAGCACTATGGCGGGACACTACGTACTACATTGTTTTATTCTTGTTCATGGTATCCTCACCTCTTGACCGGAATATCAATGCCCGACATGTACTTGAGCACCCAGTTGATGATCTTCTTCAAGTTCTCCTCCCCCACGTGCTTGGAGATCGTCTAATAAACCGCAAGCAAGGCCAGCCAATAAGGCGATAAGGCAACCCACCAGACAAGTCAGTAAGACAATAAGGCAAGGCAATACTTTAACAAGGCAATGATGACAACAAAAAGGACGAATAAGAGAAGAGACGGCATCAAGAAATCCCGGTAAACATTGCACATGGAACACAGACTTTTAAAGCATCAAATTATCATATCATACAAGGTACGTACTCTGTATGCCACTCTCATGATACAGCACCCCCCCCCACCCCCCCCCCCCCCCCCCCTCCCCTCCCCCTCTAAAAACGCCAATATCACAATCCGAAACCCGCAGTAGTAAGTGGTGGTGCCAGTCAACAGCCGAGGTATCCCTCTTCGCTTCGTACGCGCGTTCAGAACACATCGGTCGCTTCGCAATACCCCTACCCCCCCCCGGCATTGTAGGGATGCGAGGGTCTATGGTCATACGACTACGGCCAAGCATGAAAATGATGTCCCCCCCCCCCCCCGCGCGCGCGCCTTGTACACCCCTCTCCCACAAGGGTCTGCATTTGTTTCGCTTTTGATTCTTGTCACGCCCGCTTTGGGGGCAGCAAAGGGCCTTTTGGAACGAGAAGAAACCGAGGGAGGGACAGACCCACCTGCTGCCCGATCAGCTCGCCCGCCTTGTAAGCTACGAGGCCGTTCTGCGAGAAGCTGTAGTCGTAGTCCTCCATTACTGCTCCAACCGATCAACCAAGGGCACCGACGAACATAGACGGGGAGGGTAGGGGGGGGGGGGGGGGGGGGGGGGGGGGGGGGGGGGGGGGGGCGTACTCATGTCATTTGTTGCTTGCCTTAGTCAGTTGACCATTGGCCACGCATCCTTTTCAAGATGGAGCACCGTTCCTTACTCCTCCTAATAGAGACATCTCCAAGTGTTGGGCGTGGGGGGGTAAGGGTGCCGGGGGGGGGGGGTACTCATGTCATGCATATGGCCGTAGTCGTATGACCATAGACCCTCGCATCCCTAAAATGCCGGGGCGGAGCACGTCGGGTGTGGTTTTCACCGACCAGGCAGACAGTGCTTGCATGCAACCCAAGCGCGAAGCGAAACTTGGGGTTGTTGGGCGAGTCGCAAGAAAAGGGTGAGCTGCAGTTTCTACTAAGAACCGCTTGTGAGGCGGACTTTCTTGCGTATGCATGACAGCGTCTCGAATGAAGTGATTTGCTCTCTGGTGTGGCCACTTCTAGAGACAGCAAGAAGTATCATACTATGTAACTGCCTCGTGGGTGCTTCGCCATATACACACTATATACCAGATACACGATACCATTATTCCCCTGGTGCGGAGTAATGGGGGGGGGGGGGGGGGGGGGGGGGGGGGGGCGAAGATATTGCGCCGTGGGAACAAAAAAATTAGGGCCTTTCTCGGGTACGAGTTTTGATAATGGGATCTTTTCCTGCGGGATTTAGCCACCACGGGAATTCACGGAGGGTTTTGGACGGGAACTGGCCTCCACGGGAATCCTTCCAGCGGAACTAGCCACCACGGGAATTCACGGAGGGTTTTGGACGGGAACTGGCCTCCACGGGAATCCTTCCAGCGGAACTAGCCACCACGGGAATTCACGGGATTTTTCGTGCGGGAAACGGCCACCACGGGAAATCTCCCCGCGGGAAGTAGCTACCACGGGAACTCACGGGATAGTTGTAAGCGCTCACCACGGGAATTCACGGGACGTGAATGAGACACCGCGATCTCCGTTTACTTATTTCTTGTGTACATCAGGTATAGTACGTACGAAGTACAGTTGAATCCACGGTATTTGATACGTGCCTCGACGTCGATTGGGGGCTATTACCGACTAAAAAAAAAAAAAAAACGCGTACTCGCATGTACGTAAAAAAACGGGTTTATGTATATATCACCATGCTGTTTGCGCGTGTGTCTTCGTAGCAGGTCCTGACAGCAGTTATGAGCACCGGACCCCCCTCCCCCGCCCAGGCTCTTCTGCTACCCCAAAAGCCCGGACGGACTGCGTTGTGTCGGCAATGCTATACATCGTCATGACCTTTTTCGACACTGCTGTTTGTCTCCCTCTGAAGTTCCACAAAAAAGAGGCGTTACGTTTTGAAGGTATCTATACCCTGACCTTGCCATTTCTATTCGACACTACGATGGTTCCTTAGACGCCGACCCAAATCAACCAATGTTCAGGACTGTTAATGGTCGAATGGTTGTGATCGTCTCGTGCACGTGTGCCTCGATTCTAAGTGTCGAATGGGTTGTGTCTACTCTACACTCTCCCTCCTCTGAAGTTGCAAAGGGACTGTTATGTTCTGACATATACTCGTAACTATTTCGGCACCCACAGATAGAAACCACAACAAATTATACGTTTTTGGTGTCATCAACGGTCAACCATCGAGTATCTAAACTGTCTATGTATATACTCGTATTGTACGAGAGATGTGAGAGCGCAGCAACGCCAATAACGGGAACATGATCTGCCATTGTGCTATATAGGTTACATATTAATAGTATTATACGACCCCCTTTCGCATTGCAATGTTATATACACCCCCAATCATGTCGTAACGTCACTATCCCCCTCTCAACCCTCAAGCGCTCACAGGGTTCACACCAGGGCGTAAAATAGGTGGTGAAATGTTGCGCTGCCGCACCTTTTTCTCGCAAAACCCGTTTTTTTCACCACGTGCCGAAGGCATGGTGCGGCTTGCCGCATCACGCTTTTCTTGTGCCGCACCTTTTTTCGCCGGAGGCGAAAAAAAATGTGCGGGTCCGGCGAAAAATTGTTTTTGGGTCTGTTTCGCCGTAGGCGAAACAAAATTGGACGTGTTTTTCGCCGCAGGCGAATTTGCTTTTGAGCTTTTTTTTGTCTCGATTTCGTCTCAGATGCTGTGTGTGGGTCTTGTTTCCTCTTTCGGCTATACAGTACTTTACTTCTTTTGAGATTTCGATTGAAACTGTTGCCGTTTTCCTATGCCTGAGGACGTTCCAGGCAAACCAGGCCAGGGACACTGTGGCATGTGGCGCCTATTCAAGCACCTCACATTTGTTGACGATATGTCTGATGCTTTTTAACCGTAATTTTGTCCTTGTTTCTTCGCAAAATGCAGAACATTCTAAGGCAGCCGGCACCACGTATACAAGAGGATAAACCGAGCGGGTTAGACGCACATTTTGAGTATATTGACGCATACCAGGTATATGGTAAAAAAAAACCGTGGTGCAGTGATTTCACCACGAGCCGGACGTCTATTTTACACCCTGGTTCACACTAATACATATATACCAGGTATATAACCTGCACAACACACACAGAGCAGTAGTAGCAGTGTACTGACTGTACACCGTTTAGTAGCAGTGATTTAAGTCCCCGACGTGGTCTGGGTACCATTAATAATTTAATACACCATTGCGTATGATAGCTCCCCACGACGAGTCACGCGCGCGAACTCTACGAGTACTTACGGTAGTGTAATCACCGTATGGAATACGATATGATACATAATAAGCCACCGTGTGGAATACGATATTTATGAGAATACACTCCCCATTTGAAATACGATATTATGATATACAATCCCAGTTAGGCATACGATACGATATATAACCCCCGTTTGACATACATACGGTATGATATTATGATATACAATCCCCGATTGGGATACGATACGAATATCAAACGGGAATTACACCCCCGGCTTATAGTATTAGCATACAATTGCGATATTGCGTACTTAGTACTTAGGTGGTGGCATATAATATTAGCATAGTATGCCCGAAAGAAGCGGCGGACAGTTTTTTAGGAACCGTTTTTTTCCAAACCGTTTTTTTTTTCTACGGTCTTTTCGTAACCGTCATCGTATAACCGTCACGCACCCGTAACCGTCGCCGTCACGGTAGCGGTTGCCTATCCCCCGCAGCGAAAAATCGACTTCTATTATTGAGATACGAATACACTTGAGGCGGGCGTGGCGCAGTCACGCGGCCGTGGGAGGTCGGGTGGCGCTCGGGAGAGCCTGTGTCTTGCGGAGCGTAGTATTGAAGGTCCAAAACGACATCATCGTCATAATCATCACCACATAGCGGTGAAAAATAATGAGAATACCGTACGTAGCGTATTACACGTGGTGGTTTGGCATGGAAACAGAAGGAAGCGGTGATGCGGTTATGTCGAAACCGACACCGCGACCAACCGTCAAAGTAACCGTCATTGTAACCGTCCCGTACCGGTGACAGTAACCTTCAACGTCAAGGAAATGGCGGTGAGGATATTTTAAACCGTTACCGTAACCGTCACTGTAACCGTCACCGTACGTAGCCGTCAACATAATCGTCGCCGTAACCGTTGCCGTAACCCTCACAGCAGCCGCGTTTTTTTTTTTTTAAGGTTTCACCGCAGCGAAAGCTCGAGTTCTATATATGTACAACATTTTCAGCTTTTTAAGATCAATATAAATATCAAAATGACGCAATCAAGAGTACCGAACAAACAAGGCGGCTTAACCCCTTAAGAACGGGTCCCACGTTTTTGGGGACAAACTACTTGGAATTAGTGTGGAATAAGTTTTCAGTTCTCAATGGGTTAAGGCCAAGGGAGGCACGGGCCGTGTTGATGGTCTCTACCATCTCTTATGGGGTACTTCTTGGCAGGGCAAGGGGGGGCAAGGCAAGGCGCGGAAGACCAGAAGGGCAAGGCATGGTACGGCGGTGAAGGGCAAGGCAAGAAAGGGCAGGGCAGACCAGGGCAGGGCTGACGTGTCCGGACCGGACCGGGTTCATATCATATCATACTTCTTATGTATACTTCGTACATATGATATTTACCATACTTCGTATATATTATATTTACCATACCTCGTACATGTGATATTTACCATACTTCGTATGATATTTACCATACTTCGTATGATATTTACCATACTTCGAATGATATTAACCATACTTTGTACATGTGGTATTTACCGTACTTTGTATATACCGGTATGAGATTTACCATACTTTGTGGATATTTATAAGCCAAGAACGGCACAGGGCCGGTGAGAGGGAGAAAAGCGGAATGATGACATGGCGGTAAGATATGATGACATGCCGGTACAGCCCAGTATATATTGGCGTGATGACGAAACGAGAATATATATATGATGAAATCGCGGTATGATATACCAATCTGTCCCGAAATATAAGCAACTTGTGTATATTACTATTAAATCAAAACGGTGCTTATATTTCGTAAAAATGGTACATATTACAGTATATGAATACATGATCGACCGACATGACGGTATGATAAGAGAAGATAGTTACTATTCGTATATTCATACGAGATGTATCTGCGCGGGGCGGGGGCGTATCTAAGGAACTTCGCCTGTGGGGACAGAACTACGCGAGATCTGATAATATGTGCTACACATTTTATGTATATATGATGACAGAACGACATATGATATGATACTATTAATAGGTATAATATGGTATATCATACATAACTGCTGTGGGTTCACGTTACCCCAGGTACCAGTACCAGGTACCGGTATACGCTATACTTCGTTATGATAACATGAAATAACCTGGTATATCATATGATATGATGACCACGGGCGAACCGATATGATAATGTGATGCTGAACATCTTCACCGGTATTCTTATTATATGTCTCTAAGGTGAGGCGGATGGATAGATGGAAGGAAGAACGAACGGAACGGAACGCAACGAATAAGGACGGACGGTTCGTTTTCCCATTTTCTCCGTTTCTCGTTTTCCGATCTCTCTGTCACACGTGCTTGTCGACGCGCGATGCGCACAGGGTTCGGAGTCAAATTCGGGTCATTATTTTGGACGGGGGGGGGGGGGGGGGGGGGGGGGGTGCAATGGCGCAAAAAATAATAATATGAACCCTATTGGCGGGTCTAGAACAACAGCAGCAGCAGCAAGCAACAGCAGCAGCAGAGTCAGCCGCAGAAGCAGAAGCAGCAGCGGGCGGCCAAGAGTCAAGAGTCACCCATCCGCGCTTTTGATCGCTTCGTTATTTGTTGCCCTGGGTACGTGGTATTAATGCTGCTGCTGCCTGTGCCGGTTCCTTCGTACAGTACACCACGTACCTGGGACCAGGTTGGCCGGGTTAATAGTTAACATATACTCGTACGGTAAATCTTAATCCTCGATCCTCGATCGAATGTAAGAACGTAAAGGTTAAGGGTATACTGGACTGCTGTACCTGTTGTACGGCACGTAGACTACTGCTGTAGGTATAGTTTAGATGTGAAGTGAGAGTTCCGAGAAAAGCACATGGTATACGTACGTACTGCTTTAACGCTTTAACATTCTTATTGTTGCTTTATCTGATATGCGTGCATACGTCGAACAAGTACAACAATGTCAGCCCCTGTGCAACCCCCCCTCATCACGATCAAGGGCAAAAATGGTTCAAGCGCCGCAAGCAAGAGAGAAGCAGGACCAAGACAACATACACCAGATACCGTACGAGTCGTATACTACTGCTGATAAAAGAACACACCCCTTCGGCGTCTTTTTGCGCTGTTTTTCTCGACGACGGGGGGAGGGAGTTCAACGCCGAAGGAGGCGTCTGCACTTTCGCCCTGCCAAGTCCGAAAGGGGTTACGAGCAGGGCTCTTCATGGCATGGGTCATGACCCGACCCGCGGCGTCTACGTACTACATGGAAAGGTCGAGATACTTTCAAAGCCACCACTAATCTGGTTGAGTGGGTTTTCCGTTATATACGGTAGGTATCAGGTATCAGGTATGACTAATAGGGGAAACCTGCTGGGAATTTCGTCGCAGGGGGTGTGTTATCTTGTTGCTTGTGTTGCTTATTATGTTGCTTGCTTGCGTGTTATAATATGATACGGGAAAGTTTTGCGCTTCCAGGAGCCCCTTCTTTCCTTCCTGGCAGAGAGGCGAGGGGCGGAGATATGGCCACCCTTCGTCCCTCCCTCCCTCCCTCCCTCTGTGAAAACATTCATTGTAGAAACTCAAGAAACACTTCACATCGTAAATACAGGAGGTACGAGTATGTACCGCAGCACACGCACGTTCACACCGAAGCGGCAGGACGCTGACTCGTCGTGTATCGTATCGTGTGCAGAGATGCAGAGATGAAGAAAACACGAAAGAAGACAGACCGGTCGGGCGAGGAATGAACGTGCGATTTGAGTTATGAGTGGTAGGAGTCTAGATGAATGAGTCGCACTTCGAACTTCGAACCCCTGCCGCTGTTGTTTACCGGTAGTGGTCACGTTACTGGTTGTTATCAAACGTACCGCACTACGTACAGGTATACGTGTATGTGTACGTCTACCCGTATTGCTTCGTGCGGTACTTCGTAGGTGCACTACTGTAGATCATCAGAGTACTCGATGGTCTGCGGAACGACCGCAAAAGGCGACCCCACGGTTCACTCCGTGTTCACGCTGGATAATACGGTATGGTATCACACGGTACTGCTGTTGTACGGTAAGAAGGTAGGGCAGAACACCGGGCAAGCGGCACGGGACCGCTTGTCTACGGGTACAGTAGTACGCACCGGACTCGCCGAGCTGCTCCTTCTGCTTGGGAAGGTCGGAACCGCCCACGACGCCGATGGTGATGCGCTCGCGCAGCGTCTTGATGAACTCGACCATGTCCGGAAGGACTTCCTGGTGTGTGTTCGTTTTCGAATGTTTTCGGAAGAACGCAGCAGCAGTAGTGAGAAAAGCAAAGCAAGTGAGTGAAGCGACACAGGACAGGACAGACAGGGCACGCGAGCATGGATGGGACGCATTCAAAGGGGCACGAGGATACGCGCTCGGTCGAGAGTTGCAAGCATCGGACGAGACGCTTTCGATCTGTCTTCTTGCTGCGTGCGGTTCGGGATGAGTGGAAAAACGAAGAACATTTTTTACGAAGTTTTATCAAGGCCACAAGGCGTAGAATGAAAGAGAGAGGATTCGAGCTGATGCGTCTGCTGCAGGCGTGTTATATAGTGTGCTGGCCACCCCTGCGCACCTTTCGCGCAGCCGTGAGCGTTCCATCCACGTCGAAGAGGGCGATGATGCGGGGGTTCTTGGTGACAGACATGGTGCAGAGAGAATATGGAAGGACGGTGAGGTGTGTGGTGTGCCTTGTGTGTTGCTCTCTTTTGTTCTCTTGGAACATCTCAGTTTTTGGAACAAAAAGGTTTACATGTATATAGAGGCGGTATTATTCCGGGCATGTTGACAGCAACCAAAATTCAAAATCGCGCTGTTTGGACGTTGTAGGTGAAGCATCTCAAGGGAGAGGGGGGGTTGGGTGCGTGCGCTCAGGCAACGCTGCAGTGCACAGAAGCTTGAACCAAGTGATCGGTCGAGATATCTCGCCCGGAGGATAGGGAGGAGCACCCACGATAGCACCGGAGGCCACCCGAACTGGGATGGAAAATCTCGAGGAAACCAACAGACTCGTTTTTCATGGGTGAGAAAAAATGGCTGTTGTCGCAGTTGCCCATATGTTGTTTATCGAGGTCAAGCAGCGGTGCTATCAATAGTGCAGTGGGCAGTGCTGTGATTTGACCCTCATGGCGAGTTTCGGTAGGTGGCCTACTGCTGTGCGCTGCAGAAGAGAATCAAGAAGCAATTGGGGCTGCAATTGCGGTTGTCTGACGTGGGCGCGGGAAAAAAGCAATCGGACCAGCGCTGCTGCTACTGCTGCTGCTGCTGCTGTGCGATCTTCGTTTTGAATCGAAAATGATTTGCGTCGTGCGTCGCTCTGGTGTGTGTGTCTGGTGTCTACGTACAACGCAAGAAGAATACGCAGGTACCTGGTACGTCGCAGTCTACGATTGGTATTTTACTGCGACCTATGGGTATTGGCCTTGGTCATCACTACGCATGTACCCCGTACTGATACTTGTGCTGCTTAGTCACCGACAGCGGGCAAGTGCCGATCGATGTGTTCTTACTCCACCACCCACGACCCAGTCGGTAGTAAAACGCAAACGCAAACGAATTTAAAGCAGCAACAGCTCTCACTTGTTACGGGATGTTCGCCTACCACGCCGACACCCACGTTGCCTACGACTCGGTACGTCGTACGTGTGTCAGGTATACTCGTACTGCTGTACAGCAGTACCGCTATCATACCGGTGCTCGTATGTACAGCACAGCGAATATATCATGCATGTATATATGTGCATTACTTCTGAGTGATTGTACGATCAGTCTCATCATAGATGCATGATTCGCTCTGTCTGGGGTATGCTAAAGCTGCTCTGCTCTTGCAGAGCCGTCATGAAGACACCAGACACGAGACACGTCGCATGCCAGGTACCACAGGTACAGATCATATCATACACTCATCAGAGGGTGTTCCGGGCCATGACGAGTAACGACCCTGCACGTAAGTGGTAAAACGGGCACCCGCGCGCTCAACAACGCCACGAACCGACGCTGCAAGTACTGCTACCACTACTGCTACCACTACTGCTTCTGCCGCTGCTGCTGCTGCTGCTGCTGCTGCTACTACTACTACTACTACTACTACTACTACTACTACTACTACTACTACTACTACTACTACTACTACTACTACTACTACTACTACTATTAATACTACTACTACTGCTACCACAACTACTACTGCTACCAATAATACTACCACTACTATGTACTATTAATACTACTACCTACTCTACCACAGCTATATCTACCATACTATTAATAATATAATCTATTAATTGGCAGGCGGGGAGCACCAGCACGAAACTTCTCGGAAAATACTGGACGACAGAAGTACGTACTGCTTGTACTCGTATAATGCACTTGATATACCAGCAGCCGCCACTACTATTAATACGACTGCTGTACTGCCGTGCAACGTCAGCGGCGCAAGCAGCCTTTTTTATGTCTTGGCTGTACCACCCCGCCACGAGAACCTTCTCGGCGCCTGTGCCTGAAGATGCGGGCGCTGTCACCCGCCCCCGCCTTCGCTCATTCGTTCGTTCGCGCGACAAACACCGAGGAGGAACCGCGGGTGTTCTCATTTGGAGGCGTGTATAGACCTCGGCCCAGCTTCGACGGAATGTCTGAGGTACACTTGACTTTTAACCCTATCGCCATTGCAAAAATAATCCCACACTCGCTGCAACTAATACTAATACTGTCTAAAAAAAGTGGATGCACGTATGGAGGGGCTTATAAACACTACGTGTAAAACCCTACGTAACCCTATCCCCGACCGTCTGAGAATTTTCTCGAAATGAAGATGGTTGATGTAGTGAGGAGTTAGTGTGGACCACCAAAACATTGTGCCGAAGCTGCCCGTGTTTCGGCGTCGACGGCATGGAGCTTGTCAATAGAACCACCACCCGTTACACGCCTGTGCCTTGTGCTGGGGCCCTTGTTGCCTTGTGACGTTATTGAGTATCTGCTGCCAGTGGTATCGTACGTAGCGTAATTGGAATCTGCCTTGGGAAGGCCGTACAAGGGCACATATTTGAGGGCCTTGCACTGGTCGTCGTGTTTTCTCCTTCCCCCCTTCCCTCCGTACTTCCCCGTGTCGTGCGGGCTTCACCTCGTCGCCTGAGCACACGTTCTTGCGAGCACAGCGGCTTTCGGAGTTGGGGCACTTTGTCGTTGTCCAGCCGCAACGATATCCACCCATGGCATCATCCCCTTCGAACGCCGATCCCCGCCCCCTCCCCCCCCCCCGGCCCGTCGCCTGGCCCTCCAGATAGGTGTGACTATTGCCTTGCAACACAAACACCACACCACATAACACAGCATCACACTTCAAACGTCCCCACGCGCAAGTTGCAACAATGGTGTTTTTTTATTATCTTCCGTCTTCCGTGCCCTGCCAAATAACTCGAACGTACCGCCCCCCACCCCTCCATCCTCCCCCCTCCCTCCCTTCGCCTGCGTCCCCATCTCCCCCGCGCCCCTACCCCCTCCTTGGCCCCAGGGTGGCCCACGTGGTGACGACGTCCGTCGTAGCGGGCCCCACGCTGCACGTGGAGGCAGAGACGGAGGATGGAGGGTGGCGATGGTGCGGCGAGTTTCCCGCCAAGTGTGAGTCGTCACGAGGGCGGGGTTTTTGTATCCTTGTGCTACTGCTGGTGCTGGTGCTGCTGGTGGTAGTGGTGGTGGTGGTGGTGGTGCTGCTGCTGCTGCTGCTGCCGCTGCTGCTGCAACCGCAGCGGCCGTGCGTGGCGTTGCGTGGATAGGCCAGTCCCCCCTGCTCCGCGCGGCGTTTTCCGTGGCATAGGGCAAGTGTACCCGAGCACCCGTTCGCCTCGTTGTCGTTGCGCCGTCGAGGCTTAGCCGTGGCTTGCGTCGCGCTCAGCATGGCATGAGACGCCGTATTTGCCCCCTCCATTCCCGCTTGAGTGAAACGCGATTGACCGCGTAGTGACCCTGCCGTTTATCAAGGAAATCCTCCCCCAATTACGGACACCTCTCCCCCCATCCCGCGCCCATCGCCGCATCGCTCACAACGGACACGCTTTTTTTCTTCTACTCAGACGTGGAAGGCATTACGCAAAAGACGGGGAGCGCGAAGAAATTTCCCGTTTTTGTGAAGATGTTGCTGACGGCGTTGGGCCATGGGAGTGAGAGTGTCTTCGTCGACCTTCTTACCTACGCCGACCTCGTGAGTCCTTCGTCGGCGTGCGAGCCTTCCGTCCGTCGGTACTGTTGATCGGTCGGTCGGTGCATGCTTGTATGTAGCTGTCGTCAACTGCTGTGCGTGCTGCTGATGGAAGCCGTAAAAAAAAAAACGGAGATTGTCTTAGATGGGACGGACCGCACGGGTGGGTCTCACTCCAGCTTCACCGAGCTGAAAAGTAATAAGGCATGCCCTATATATATATATCCCCTACCTGCTGGCAAAGTTTAGGCCGCCGTAGACATTAGCAAAACTTCTCTTTCGCTTCGTAGTGAAATACAGCCTCTTTCTATCGTGTGCATACATAACCTATCATGCTGTGTGCTCCGCG
Source organism: Saccharina japonica (assembly GCA_008828725.1). NCBI lineage: Eukaryota > Phaeophyceae > Laminariales > Laminariaceae > Saccharina > Saccharina japonica. The sequence goes on from MEHQ01002326.1 coordinate 24,242, forward strand.
GCAGGAGGTGCTCAAGGCAAGGAGGGCCGCCGGCGCCGCCGGCGGCGACGGCGGCGACGGTGGTGATGGCGGCCTCGCTCAACAGCAGCAGCAGAAGGCAGGAGGGTTCAGCGGCACCAACAGCGGTGGCGGCGGCGGCGGCGGCGGCGGCGGCGGCGGTAGCGGTGGTGGCGGCAACAACAAGCGATATATGATACTGACGTACGCGGCGGAGTATGACCGGGTGCACTACCCCTTGCCCTTGGCGTGCGTCGCCTCGCCCGGGCGGGAAAACCCCGGCAGAACCGCCGACATTCTCCGGGAGGTGATGACCAATCGTAGACACGACTCCGTCCCTTAATGTTAGGTTTTCGTGAAAATGCCCTATCATATCGTGATACTTCGCGTTTTTTGTGAGAATTCGCGACGACAATGTTGTCCGTTGTCGATATTTTGTCCTACTGTCGTCTCCTGAAAAATGCTAAAGTGTACACCACTTTATTTCTTGTGCAACACATTTACGCCTATGCTAATGCTATGGTATGATATCGTGCGTAATCTGAGACAATATTTGTTTTTCATTCCTCGTCGGCAATTCAACTCATGCAAAAGCCCTTTGCCTGATGTTTATGTGGCATTTGATGTGATGTGATGTATGTTTGTTGTTTGTTTGTTTGCGATCTATCACATTACGTAGGACTTTGCCACACTCTCGCCCATGGTGACGAAAAATCACAAGGAGTCCACAGTTGCTGTTGTAACATTCCGTCGTCGCTTTATTTCATACTTCGTATATAGTTTGGGATTGATGAGGCCTCTCTGCTGCGATCAGCCGGAGACCCTCACCAGGGTTACTCCCCCCCACGTTGATTCGCCAATTATCAACGAGGCACTTCGTCGCAGAGAGTAGTTTGTTACCCCGGTAAGATAAATACTACAAAAATACAAAACAAGAAACTGATGGAGTAATATATAACGTATGTAGGTATATAGGATAAACATTTCTCCCGAACGCACTCTAAATTCCCGAGCAAAGCGCCGCAACGAATCCGTCATGATGCCAGCCGACATCGCTCCGCTTCATGCCGACAGCCATGTGTGGCACGATATATATATATATATATAGGCTCTCTGGTCGACCCTGTGCGTGCGTGACCGTTCTGCCTCGGGCGTTGTTTTGTAGGGACCCGTCGAGGCGTTATTCGGAGGTGGTGGTGTTGGTGTTTGGCGATAACACTATTTAGTAGCAGGTCGGTTTTCTGGGTGCGTCAAAGTTCAGCTTGTTTGACGATGATGCTATTTAGTAGCAGATCGGTCTTCCGGGCGCTTTAAAAGCCTCTTTGGGTCTTATTTACGAGCGAAAGACGAGTTTTGTAGTTTGCACCGCGCCAAAAACAACAAAATCAGGGACCCCTTTCGAGATGGCTGAAGCGACCGACCGACCGACCGACCGACCGACGGGGATCCAACGCACACAGTTTGACGGGGGTTTCAAATTTCCTGCCGCGCGAATTCCTAGCGGCAACTATACTATCGTATGTCTTATATGTACCAGTATGCAAGCTTTAGTGTAGGAGGCGGTCTGTCAGGGAGCCAAACCGCGGTCTCCTGTGTATGATAGCATGTTTGGTGTTGGGGGGGATGGGGGGGACGGGGGAAGGTGGGCCCTGGCCCGTCATGTGCGGCGGACATGCTTTCTCTCTCTCTCTCCCTTCCCCGCCCTCGCCCCCGCACCGTTCTCAATACCGGTCTGGACGGAAATGTAAGGAGCATTTAGTCTTCACAGTTATGCCTAAACGCTTCCTTGTATTTCCGCCCAGGGTGGTATGCATCACTAGATTACCTCGTATTGTCTACCGTATTTATCACCGGGGGTGATAAGTTAACACACCCCTTGGGGGGCGCACAGTCGTATGTACACACAACGAAACAGGGCGGCTCTGGGAACATGTCGTCTAGATATATTTCTTCGAAGGATGCGTCGTTCGCACGCTTGCACTCTCTCCCCCGCCGCCGCCGCCCGATTCCATCAGTTTTCAACACGAAATTCGTCGTAAGGGGGGGTGTGTTATTTTTATCACCCCGTGATATATACGGCGGTATATCTACTATATTACTGTTGTCGGGACTGCCGGACATGCTTGCCTCTGCTCTAGGGCCTTCCTTGCACCGCATGTATGGCGCGGCCAGCCTAAGGCTATGCGAAATAAACGAGTAAACGTCGCCTCCTATATATATATACTAAATATATACATACCCCCACCTATTTCTTCGTTTTTCAAGCTACGTAGCTATGTTGCGAACGAGCAGGGCTTGAAATTGAATCTAAATCGTAGAAATATATGTGACGATCGCGCATATGTTTTTTATGTCGCAAACCTTCGTCAAGCATTTGTAGAGAACAAGCACAGCTTCAACTTCAACTTGAAGCTGGGCCAGGTTGTACGACTGGAAGCTGGGTCGTGTGCGTCCCGAAAGGGGTCGTGTTCGATGGCATACACCATACACACCGCATTTTGCGTAGAGCGAGCGAAAAGCCGCGGCTTGAAACTGGATCGTGTAATATGATGTGATGTGCCGGCGAGCCTCCGAGCTATATATGCCTTGAGGCCAAGGGTATGTTATCCCAAGGTGGTCTGATTTTGATGCGCAACCATAACCCCCCTCTCACAAGTGGTTTTCAGTAAAATCCAAGCTCACCCTTCATGCGACTCGCCCAACACCTCACGGTGCTTCGCGCACGGGTTGCAAGGAATGTCTGCCTGGTCGGTGAGAACCCGAAGTGTTCCGTCCCGGCGTTGTAAGGATGCGAGGGTCTATGGTGGTCATACGACTACGGCCATGCATGACATGAGTACTCCCCCCCCCGCCCCCGCTAAGCCGCGCCTTAAAGCGAATGGCATGTACCCAACGTGGTCCGGTTTTGATGCAACCATAACCTCTCTCCCCCCTCCCCCCCGCCGTCACATATGGGTTCATGAATGCCGCAGGAAAACGCGGAGCTCCGACGGAAGGTAGACTTCCTCGCTGCAAAGCTAGCGGAGTCGGAAGCCTCGGCCGCTCGACGGCATGGACGGGGTGACGGAACGGGCCTGGGGGAAGATGGGGAAGAAGAAGGTGGCGGGACGGGTGGTCCCAACGTGAGAAGGTTGCGGCGAGACTACGAGGAGTTGCAGGCGAGGAGACTTGACCAAATATGTCAGGAGACAGGACTTTCAACCCTTTAGACAGACAGCAGCTTTGCCTTGACATGCCATGCGTGACTGGCACCAAACTACTAGGTTTTAGTGTGGAACGCTTCGGCCCTACACCCTTGACAAAGCATGTTTTGCCTTGCTTGACATGTCTCCCGACATCTTTGGACTTGACGGCGGCGGCAGACTGAAAAACTTTCACAAATATATACGAAGTTTATATATATTTCGCGGTGTAGTACTAGTAGTAGAACTACTTTTCGTTTCTGCTCGGTTTATTCATTAGTAGTTTTACGTTTGCCTCTTCCACTCAAGCAGCATGGACGCAAGGCCAACCCTGAAGGCCGGGCGATTGATTCACACGTTCGACGGTCTTATTTTTCCACACCCCATACCGTCCAGGCTCAGCTGGACGAGCTCCGAGAAACCCACGAGCGCCTTCAGCTCGACTCTGCCGACGAGATTCGGAAGCTCAGGCGCGAAGCTCGGGAAGCGATTAAGACGGCTCATGCGGAGGCGTTGGCTGCCGGGGAGGCAGCGGATCAGGTATTCGCACTTTTTTGTTTTTTTTTCAACCTCACACAAATTGAGTAGAGTTTCGTGGAAAACCCGAGAGTGGGTGTGACCCGATTCAGAGTCAACCCCGGTGGTGCCGCGCGCAGCAGCCGGACACGCCGACAAGCATGCCTGGTGTGCGATCGAAACCCCCCAACAATAGGGCGACAAGCCGCGGAGGAGTATTTTTACAGACGGTGGTGTTGAACAATTTTTCACGGTGTGCGTGGATGGGAGCCCCCCCCCCCCCCCCCCCCCCCCCCCCCCCCCCCCCCCCTCCCCTCGCCGGGCGCTTGTGTGTGTGCGCGCGCCTTTGCGTCCTCTTACAGCCGGCCGCCTTAAACGTCCATTCCGTTTAAGTCGAAATTACGCCGTCAACGACGACCAAGTGGCTATACGGTCTTAAACAGCTACGACCTGGTACGACGTTTTTAACCCACTTAGGACTGCAGTCCCGATGTGGGGACAAAACACTTGGAATTAGAGTGAAATATTTATTTCTAGACAGTGCACTTCTAAAAGGGTTAACTCATTCAGAACTGAAGAACGTATCCCAGACTAATTCCAAGTAGTTTGTCCCCAAACACGTGGTACCAGTTCTTAAGGGGTTAACGACAACGAGAGCACTTTGTCGGTCCTCCTACTAAACTGTGTGAGCAACGGGAGGGGACCCCCCTCCCTTGGCAGGCGCGTGCATTTCCTTCTCGTTGCCCAACGATTTTCCATTGTACTTATGGTGCCGCTTTCTCCTGCCTATATATATATTTTTGCAAGTAGGCGGCGTCGCTACGGGGACAAGTGGAGGAAAGCGCGCAGCGGCTGCGCCGAGCGCAGGAAGAGCACCGCAAGGAAGTGGACAAGCTGAAGAAAGACCTTGCCAGGGTAAGGACATAAACCGTGCCGAACAAAATCGCGCAGGTTTCGGCTGGGTGGGCGGGGATGGAGGTAAGGGGTCGCGCCCCCCCTGCACCGTGTCGCATCGAGTCAATTTCGCTTCGTGTTCACTATTACCTGGGCCCCTTCGCTGTGCACTACGTACGTAGCGGTGTTTGGTTGCTCGTACGCTGTTTTGGGAGGACATTTTCTGCCATCGATTGTCGTGTAAAAATGGCGCGCGTTTTTCGACGTGGCAAAGTTTCGCGCTCAGGAATTGTGTATGTAGTGTATTTCACGGTTTTTTGTCTGAAGTACGTACCGATTTTTTTTTTTTTGTGCGTGTCGCTATCGCTATTACTAATAGGGACCATAGTGAATAGGACCAAATATTGACAGTAAAAATAGGGAAACGTATAATTTTTGTGTACCACGCCCTCTATATTTTTTGCCGACCATGCAGCAAGCAGCCCGCCGCCCCCGCCCCCAACCGCTTCAAAAATCGGAGCTCGCTCGAATCGTCGTCGAAACGCAGCCGACAATAGCGTCACACCTATCCTCGGATGGTGGTATAACACGTGATACTCGTAATTCGTTATTTTCTTCTCCGTCGGAAGGAGGTCGTCACTTTTTATTTTTTTTGTTTCCCCTGCACGATCGCTTTTGCTCAACTCGCCATCTTGGCCGATCGAAAAAAAACGCAAAGCAAGTTTTTGTTTATCCTGGCCGCATCCGCGCTTGTGACATACTCACGCTCAGTGCCTCCACCGCCACCGCCCCCCCCGCGCGCTTAACACCCCCCCAACGACACCTACTGGGCCCCAGGAAAGAGTTACCAGCAGGGCCGCGCGCGCGAAAGTCCGAGAGCTTTCTGCGCCTGGGGCCGCCCCGGGCCCCAGGGCGTTGTACGGCAACCCGCAGCGGAGCGGCGGCGGCGCAAGGTCATCGTCGGCGAGTCGACGCGGCGGAATCGCTGCCTCCTCGTCGGCTGTACGATCGCGCCGCTCTCCGAGCGCGGGCTCGAGGTTGCGAAGCGGTGGCCTGGCTGGCACCAACTCGAGCACGAATCGGAGGTGAGGGGTGGGCGGGGTGCGCGGTGGTGAGATGTGAGGTGTGCCCCCTGATGTGGTACGTCCGTTTTCAGAGTTAGTGGCGTTCTTCCCGTTTTTTTCTGTTATCCTTGGGGCGTGCGTTCTTGCGAAGAACACCACTAACTCTGAAAACGGACGCACCTCGTTAGGGGTTTTATGCGTCTGCGCTGTCGTCTGAGGACGCTAGCTTAGGACACACAGGCAATCATTTGGTTTTGTGTTTTTTTCATTACTATTTTTTTGTTCTGTTTAACAGAAACACAGGATTTTGTTGTTGCGGATAATCAATCAACCATTCCTCTATTCTTATGCTGCTGGTGGTGCAAAAACGTTGGAGGTTTTTGTCTGCCGGTGTCTGAGAGCTGAGAGCGCTCGAAGAGGCTGTGATGACGGAGCGAGGCTACCAAAAGAAGAGCGCGCGTGTCCTCGTTTTGATTTACGGTACAACAACCGCAACACACCAGCAGTGAGCTGCTCGACTCTTTGAAAATAAATGGGGTCCTCCGCAGTCTGCAAGTTTGCAAGTTTCAGCGCGCACGCTACTAGAATTTCGAGGGGATAGCACTACGTATTATAAAAGATACACCACCGACCTACTCAGCCAGCGCTGTAGTCAATCGGTTTCCACTTAATGCGCCCCCCCCCCACCCCTTTACCCTTCATGAGACGACTCGCACCTCACAGCGCTTCGCGCTTGGTGCTACAATATCTACCTGGTCGGTGAAAACCCGACATACTCCGTCCCGGCATTGTAGGGATGCGAGGGTCTATGGTCATACGACTACGACCGTGCACGGCATCAGTACCCCCCCCCCCCTGCTCCGTCTCGAAAGGGATGCGTGGTCAATGGTCAAATGCCTAAGGCAAGCAACAAATGAGTACGCCCCCTCCCCCCCCCTTCCCCCTTCCCTTCCAGCCGCCCGCAGCACAGCGGTGGCCGCTTCGGCAGCAGCGGCGACACCACTAGAGGCCGAAGCCCGTCTGCCCCTAGAAAACCTGGGTGGGGTCTCGGCATGGGGCAACGTTTCGCCACCGCAGGCAGCGGCGGCGGCGGCGGCGGCGGCGGCGGTAGCGGTGTAGGACGAGGGCGGCAAGGGCGTCGTGCGGACTCTCCCAGGCACGCCTCCGGCGTCCGCTCCTCCTCGCGGCCCGGGCCCGGCGTGGTGTCGAGGGTTTCGTCGCGAGGTTCTAGCCCCGCGTCTAGCAGGTGACGCCGGCGAATAAGATAAGAGGTCGCGTTTTTTGTTTTTTGGCCGGAATAGTTCCGACTGACTATTCCCGACTATTTCCGACTATTTCCGACTATTACGGTGGGGAGATAGTAAATAGGTACCTACGGTACACTCAAAAAAAAACAAGTTCGAGTACATATTTCCCTATATTTGCTAACAATATTTGGTCCCATTTTTCTATGGTCCACCAAAATAGGTGCTGACGATTTAATGACTAGTACTCTGACTACGTACGTAGTGCCATTCACTGGGTACTACTGACTAGTGCCGACTATTGCCTGACTATCACTGACTAGCGCCGACTATTTAGTGATTATTACTGACTATTACCGACTATTACTGGCTGTTACTGACTATTACTATACTCCTAAACTGGGGGAACTACCCAACCATTGCATCATTGGAATCATTCGTATACTCCCACTAAGGCGTATGCCTTATCCCCTCATTTTGTGTGTGTGTTTTTTTTCTTCTTCATTTTTTCGGGGTTTTTTTTTCACCTATTAATAGCTAGATATCGGGCCATGGGATGGGATTCTCTCATGGAGTTGCGCTCTATTTTGTATCAAAAATCGTTGTTGTTTTTTTTTGGGGGGGGGGGTAGGGGTGAGGTATAAAGCTCCTGTACCATACACCACCCTCCGAAATTTCGGTTATCGTACGATAGCATGCGGCATTGCGTCTTGAGGCGGTACTGCGTGAACGTGGTTAGGTGGTTGCCGTGCAGACGGTCGCATAGTGGTTGGTCGTGCCGATACGACGCTTCAGCATTGTCGGGCTTTTATAGTGTATGGGCAGGGCAAGAGCGGTGAGGCAGGGGGGGGTACTCGATTTGTATGCATGGCCGTAGTCGTATGACCATAGGCCCTCTCATCCCTGCAATGCCGGGACGGAGCACGTTGGGTTTTCACCGACCAGGCAGACATTGCTAGCACCAAGCGCGAAGCGCCGTGAGGTGTTCGGCGAGTCGCATGNCACTCACTCACTCACTCACTCACTCACTCACTCACTCACTCACTCACTCACTCACTCACTCACTCACTCACTCACTCACTCACTCACTCACTCACTCACTCACTCACTCACTCACTCACTCACTCACTCACTCACTCACTCACTCACTCACTCACTCACTCACTCACTCACTCACTCACTCACTCACTCACTCACTCACTCACTCACTCACTCACTCACTCACTCACTCACTCACTCACTCACTCACTCACTCACTCACTCACTCACTCACTCACTCACTCACTCACTCACTCACTCACTCACTCACTCACTCACTCACTCACTCACTCACTCACTCACTCACTCACTCACTCACTCACTCACTCACTCACTCACTCACTCACTCACTCACTCACTCACTCACTCACTCACTCACTCACTCACTCACTCACTCACTCACTCACTCACTCACTCACTCACTCACTCACTCACTCACTCACTCACTCACTCACTCACTCACTCACTCACTCACTCACTCACTCACTCACTCACTCACTCACTCACTCACTCACTCACTCACTCACTCACTCACTCACTCACTCACTCACTCACTCACTCACTCACTCACTCACTCACTCACTCACTCACTCACTCACTCACTCACTCACTCACTCACTCACTCACTCACTCACTCACTCACTCACTCACTCACTCACTCACTCACTCACTCACTCACTCACTCACTCACTCACTCACTCACTCACTCACTCACTCACTCACTCACTCACTCACTCACTCACTCACTCACTCACTCACTCACTCACTCACTCACTCACTCACTCACTCACTCACTCACTCACTCACTCACTCACTCACTCACTCACTCACTCACTCACTCACTCACTCACTCACTCACTCACTCACTCACTCACTCACTCACTCACTCACTCACTCACTCACTCACTCACTCACTCACTCACTCACTCACTCACTCACTCACTCACTCACTCACTCACTCACTCACTCACTCACTCACTCACTCACTCACTCACTCACTCACTCACTCACTCACTCACTCACTCACTCACTCACTCACTCACTCACTCACTCACTCACTCACTCACTCACTCACTCACTCACTCACTCACTCACTCACTCACTCACTCACTCACTCACTCACTCACTCACTCACTCACTCACTCACTCACTCACTCACTCACTCACTCATTCATCATCGTCGTCGTCGTCTAAAAATAACAAATCGACGAAGCGTGGTCCGACTGATGGACGAGTCCCCGGCCGTCTTTTGCCAATTAAATATATCGCTGACTATTTGTTTTTACTTGTACCATGATCTCGCGCGTCTTTTCCAGGATGGAGGACGAGCGCCGACGGCGAGAGCGGCAGGAGATCGGCTCCTCCCCCGCGCGAAATTCTGGCAGGGACTCGTGGATGGGATCGTCAGGGACACGAGGTACCGAGACGTTAACCGGAACGCATTTGGTGGACAACTTGAAACTCTCAAGCGTTGTTTTGAGTGTTGTGGGAAGCCAGCCGAGAAGTGTGATAATAAAAAAAAACACCGTGCGCTTCATTCACACCATTGCGCTTCTTGCCCGCTCGTTTATGACTCTGTCCGGCATTCGTTTTTGAGTCGATGTTTTTTTTCCTCCCCCCAAGATTTTCTGCTACGTAGCACCGGCGAGGGCCTAAGTTTTGGGCCATGGCTATATAGAGCTTGCCGCCGCGGCGGGTGTATATAAGGCCTTTGCGGTCGTTCGTCTGATGGTAGGCATCATGGATGGGTGGGGGGTCTAATGTTTTTTCTCCTGTTTGCGGTCTCCCGATTGGTCTTTCAACGCTTGCTTTTTTTTTTCTTCTGCAGGTGTCGCGCGAGGGCGCTCTTCAGTGCGCGGTGGAGGCTCCGGCTACGGGTCCGCGGGGTCGGCGGGCTCCCGAACGTCCCGCGGATCGTCGATAAGGTAGACGAGTGCGCATGCTTCTTTTTTTTTTAACTCTCGGTCAGTGCGTTTCGTGCCCTGCGTTCTTCATTGGGGGCGCCCATTGTGCAGCTGTCCTGGGGCGCAGGCGGGTGGGGGAGAGCGAGTATTTCACACGTCCGACAGATCATCTACAGATAGATCATCAACAGATAGATCATCTACAGATAGATCATCTACAGATCATCAATATATAATATAGATCCTAACCTCCCGCCCTGAACGGACCGTGCGGTAAAATTCCACCGATTTTTTCGAATACTCAGGTCCAGACTGTCCCTCTCCGGCACAAGGTCGGACGCGTCCTCGCGAGCGTCGTCGCGGTCTCGTCGGCCCGCCCGGCCAGCGCGACCGACACGACCAGCAACAAGTGCCGTCGCCGCCCCTCCGCCCCCGCCTCCGCCTCGACCCAAGACATCCTCGACCGCTGTCGGCGTGGGGGCGTCTGCCGCGATTGGTTCTGGGGGGGCGCCGGCCAGACGGTTCCCGGCCAGCGGCTCCTCCGCGGCCCCCCTGGCCTCCTCTCGACTCTACAACAGCAGGAGCAACGGTGGAGGCGTGTTGGACTCGGCCCGGAGAGGGCGATGGGAAACGCCTCCGAGTGGTGGGACGGGTTGGCGCCGCCCGGGCGGCGCTGGGACGGCGTCGGCGACGGGCGGGCGAGAGAGGTGGGGGCGGTGCGAGGAGACGCGGTAGAGAGAGGTGGGGCGAGGTTGCAAAGGGCGAAGTAGGCGTTATGATCTTGCTTTTGGCCGGGGAGATGGCGAGGGGCGGGGGGGGGGTGGGGGGGGGGGGGGGGGGGGGGGAGTGGAGTTCACATCTCTGTTCGATTTGCCTCTTTGTGTGTGTTTTCGCCGCCGTGTGTATGTATATACATATGCGTGATGGCTTCGCCTACGGAAGGCGGCATCGTCCAGCATTTTCTTTTGCCTTTGAAAAAAAATCTTTGTCTTCGCTCCGGGCGGGAAACGTGTTAAAAGCGTTCTTCACAATTCCCCCCCATTTCCTCCGCTCCTATATATGACTGACGACACATGCTACGGTAGAGGTGCGGACCAACCATTGTTTCTGCCTTCTGAGGGCGGTCACTTATGGTCACTTGAGGAGCTCTATACCACACCGAAAAACTGATTTAGAGGGGGGGGGGGAAAGTACTCTTAACACCCGACGAGCAGTACTACGGCCTACGACGATACAATGAAACTTATTGCAACAGCAGAATGAAAGACCGTCCATTTTGGGTGAAGGGGCCCGATTGTTCAGAAAAAAAATCAGCCCAAAAAACGGTATACCCTGGTATACCTCTAACGTAACACGCGCCTGACTCAAATATACACATATTGGTTTGTTGGGGCCTTGAGCTGATTTTTCTCCCACCAACTGGCGTAAAAACAACCGCAGGCATACAGCAGTACCGTTTCATGGCAATTTGGCGGGTTATTACGGACACGTTTGGCTTTTTTCTTACGCGGCAGTACACCCACAGCAGTAAAACTGTGGAACTTGGTATCGTATATACCAGCCCGTGTTTTCCTTTGTTTTTTCGACTGTCCCTCCTTTCACTCCCCCTTATCTTTAATGCCAGGTTCGTAATAGTTAACCTTCGTCTGTCCATCTGCCCCCCCCCACCCCCCCTCCCCTTTCCCCTCTACCTGCCCTTTGAAGCCCCCGGGACAGCCCTAGAATACACCGGCCGAGGAATGCCCCGTCATCTCCCCAACACTCCGCCCGGCGTGCAGCCGGAGGACGGAGTACTGCTGCAGCCGGCCCTGGGGATGGCCGAATCGGCGGACGCGGCGGTTTCCTCCGGCTTGTCAGGCGAGCGCAAAATCATGCAACAACATGTGGCAGTTCACCACCGATCCCCACTTCATGATGCTAGATAATTTCGGTGCAGATACATCTACTGGTCTGTATGATCTACAACTCATGGTTGATTGCTGCCAGATACGTAGAAGCCGTGTATTTCTGCATGATCTACGACGCAGCATATGTTTCGCTGGGTTGGATCTGTACTACGTACTGTTTACAGAGCCTGCGTAACTTCTCACTGCGGTAGGATGGGATCTAGAGGATCTGTAGATGATCTATCTGTAGATGATCTGTATGATCTGTAGATGACCTACCCGATGTGTGAATGGATCTATCACAACGGATCACCATGTCTTGCGAGGCGCATCTATCTGTGGCCGGCGGATTCCTAAACCGCCGCGGCTGTTGCAGTTCTGAACGAGCGCGTTGGCCGAAAACTGAAATTATGGCCGCGGTACTCTTGTACCCCGCTCTTGTCGGCTTCGGGGACTCTTGACTGCACCTACTGTTGTACCTACTGCACCTACTGCTGAACGAGCTGCACGTACTGGCAGCAAGCACGGTTTCAACAGAGCGTGGGCGGTTACCCACCTTCTTACCCCGCTCTTGTCGGCTTCGGGGACTCTTGACTGCACCTACTGTTGTACCTACTGCACCTACTCGCTGTGCCTACTGCACCTACTGCTGAACGAGCTGCACGTACTGGCAGCAAGCACAGTTTTTACAGAGCGTGGGCGGTTCCCCGCCTACTGGTATGTCCCCAACGCCTCTCTCTCTCTCTCTCTGCAGACCCGCAGACACATTTTTGATGTGATGGTTGTTTTGCTAGCGAGAGTACCCGACCCTCCCTCTCGCCCTCCCCCCCCGCCCCTGACCCCTGCGTTCCCGACCGAACGAACAACCATCCTCCACAGGGACTCCGGTACCTCCTCTGCGGCATCGTCCGGAGCCGCCGCGGTAGACTCTTCCTATGCTTCCCGGGATACAAAGGAGACGGAAAGGCTCGGCAACGGCCGGCAAGGCGGCAGCGGCGGCGGTGACGAGAGGGAGAGGAGACGCGCGGCAGCGGGGCAGGACGGTGGTATTAATAGCTCCCGGCAGCGACATTCGTGGCGTGCTGAGGGGTCGGAGGAGGAGGAAGAGGAGGAGGAGGGGGCCGACGGAGAGATGCAACCACGCAACCACACCCACCCCGACCACCACCGTCTTGACGGGGAGGAGCGAGCGGAAGCGGCTGCCGCTCCGGGAGGGGGACGGCCAATACGCGTCCCCTCGGCCGCCCCCTCGAAAGACTTCACGGCTGGAGAGCTCTGCGATGACAGCGTTGACGGGGAGGAGCCAGTCAGGTATGGCGGCTCATCGCGATGGGCGGGAGACGAGGGTCGCGATCGACCGCCGCTAGGAGCAGCGCACGGTGCCGTCCTCCGGGCGTCCACCGGCGATCGCGCGCGAGGCAGCTCGGGGGTAGGGCCGGCATCGGGGGAGGTGGGGGTGGCAAGGGCGGCGGGGGCGCCAGGGGGGGCGTGGGGGCTGGCGAGCTCTGCGGGGTCGCTGGGGTCGTCTTCCCAGAGGTCGTCGAGGCGGCGCGTTGAGCTCAGGACGCCCGCTGAGGAAGAGGCCGTCCGAAAGGCAAGTGAAAACCGACGTTCACCCGGGTTGCCCCAAAGTACATTCCAGTACCTACTGGTTCGAAGGGATAACCTACTGTACTAGCCTACTGACTGTCAATAGCCTACTGCCTGACTCAGTAGGCCAGTAGAGTTATCCGTTATAACCAACGAAATGGTGTTCGTATGTACTTTGTTGTGCGTTCGACTCGGTTTTTTGGCATTGGTCTCCGGGTCGGAAGCCCTCACCAGTAGGCTTCTATCCCTCCCGAGCAACAGTAGTACCCTTTCCTTCCCTGCCCCCCAACACACCTTTGAAAAAGAGATACCTGGTACCCTATATGCCAAACACTTATTTTGATGATACGGTGTTACTTACTGGGTGTGCTGTACCTGGAACTGGTATTTTTCCCAGCAGGACGCACCGGGTGGAGTAGTACGTGTTACGATATCGATACCATTTCCTGGTACCGCGGTGTGCTGCTGTACTGCTGTACTGCTGTGTCGATAAACCCTATTTCAACCCTTGCAGATATAGATACGTACAGTAGCTCTGCTCATTTCAAACTAAATTACTTTTTTGTTTTTTTTCACAGGAAAGTGAAGCAAACGTGCCGGATAGGCCACCGTTGACTCTGATTTTGCTGATACGGCTGCTGGTGGTGGTTATGCTTGCGGTGTGCTCCACTCTAGCAGCACGAGTCCGACGGTCGGCCCCGGCAAGGGTCCCCGGAGGAAAAGAGAGGGGTGGGGCACCGTTGCAAGCCTCGCCCTGCCTGGCGTTTTTTTTTAACCCGCCGCCCCTTGACCCCCCCCGGCGCGCTTGCGCGGGGCTGTCATCTCTGTGTGGGATGCCTTTTGACGTTGCGCTGGTTTTTTGTTGTGATGGCGGTCTAGGCACCGGTGAGTTGTTACGGTGATCGTGCCTCCGGTGGAGTTAGAGAGGAGGAAACCAGGGCACGGAAGAGGGGTAGACCCGCCTGCTATTAATAGGTTGTCTAGAACATGCGCGGACGCGACTGACTACATCTAATAATCTAGGTATTTTGAAAAATAGCTGTTGAAGGATCGGTGGGTATTTTTTATTTTGTTGGCCAGGGCGCACAACCGAGAAACGAGTGTAGTCCGATGAAAAAAAATGTATATTCACCCTTCGCTGTGGGGCAAAAGTCTCAGCTTTCTTCCCCCGTCATACGACTACGGCCGTGCACGACATGAGCACACACCCCCCCCCCCCCTCCCCACACCTCACGGCGCTTTGCGCTTGGTGCTAGCAAGATCTGACTGGTCGGTGAAAACCCGACATGCTCCGTCCCGGCATTGTAGGGGTTCGAGGGTCTATGGTCATACGACTACGGCCATGCATGAAAATGAAGAAGCACACCCCGTCCCCCGTCCCCCCCCCACCCTCTCCCCGTTCGCTTCACGAAAAAAAAAACGCCAGTCCCAGGAGATAAACTCCTTACACCCTCGAAATAACGGAACCCTCGCCCTCGGGCACGTCACGGCCGAAGGGGGTGTGGCAGCAGCGACGCCAGCGGTTGGGGTGGAAGAGAAGGTATTGTCGCCAGAACCAAGCGTGGTCTACGCAACTGGCACCGGAGCGGGCCGAGACATCTCCGACATCGATCGCCGCCTCGGGGAGCTTCACGAGTTTTTGAGGAGAGCAAAGGCGGGAGGAGGTGGGAGCGGGGGTGGGGGCGGGTCCGGGGTTCCCCTCCCCTTTCCCCTACCGCCTCCTGCTGTTGCGGGATCTCGCTCCGCTAACTCCGCTGCTGGAAACGAAGAACTGAAGACACGACAACCAGTTTCTGCGACGCAGCGTGAGCGAAATACGGCGCCGCCGCGGCCGCT
Source organism: Saccharina japonica (assembly GCA_008828725.1). Lineage (NCBI taxonomy): Eukaryota > Phaeophyceae > Laminariales > Laminariaceae > Saccharina > Saccharina japonica. The sequence goes on from MEHQ01002326.1 coordinate 39,393, forward strand.
GCCGCTGCTGCCGCCGCCGCCGCTGACAGGGCCGCCGCTTGAAGCTGCGGCGGACGGGTCGGAAGAGTTCAGCAGCGGCTCGGTGTCAGTGGCCGTGGGAGAGAAAGAAGGGGGTGACGGGGGGGGGGGGGATGGTAGTCGGGGGGGGGGGGGGGGGGGGGAGGGGTGGGGGGGGGGGGGGGGGAGAGGAGGGCTCGGGGGGCGGGGGGGGGGGGGGGGGAGAGGAGGGCTCGGGGGGCGGGGGGGGGGGGGGGGGAGAGGAGGGCTCGGGGGGCGGGGGGGGGGGGGGGGGAGAGGAGGAGTAGGGCCAGTGGCCGGGTTTTCTCATGTCGTGCACGGCCGTAGTCGTATAACCATAGACCCTCGCATCCTTACAATGCCGGGACGGAGCGCGTTAGGTTTTCACCAACCAGGCAGGCATTTCTTGCACCAAGCGCGAAGCGCCGTGACGTATTGGGCGAGTCGCATGGAGGGTGAGCTGCATCCTGCTAAGAACCGTCTGTGAGGCGGACTTGCATATGGACGACAGCCTCGAATGCATTGATCATGCATGGCCGTAGTCGTATGGCCATAGGTAAATGGCCGCGGGGGGGGGGGGGGGGGGGGGGGGGGGGGGGGGGGGGGGGGGGGTGAAAGGCGGTGGGTGTACGTAGTGTGAGTGTGAGTGGTCGGGACGGTAATGGTGTCAGCTTTGAACTGCGTGCTATCCATTCTGCCCCTTCTGTCTGGGCTTTTAGTAACGAAAGCTGGACGATTTTGTTTTTGTAATCCTCCGGCCGATGCAGATGGGTAAAAATGTAAAAACAATAAAGGTTAATTAAGCTCACCTCACCACACTGCTGTGTCGTGTGTCCATTTTCATGGTTTATCTGCTGTAGTACACGACGGTTGTTGTTGCTGGTATTGATAGTACCCAACGGTGCTGCCTTGGCAACGGCTATTGAAAGCTGCTGCTGCCGACCTCCGTCAGAGCGGTGAAGCGTGAACTGACCAGACTACGGTGTCAATCGAGCCAATGTAAAAACGATTTTCTTCGACAGCAGCCTCTACGGCACAGAGAGAGAGAGAGAAGAAAAATCGTGCCCGCAGTTTCCTGATTGGTCGATTTTTCAGGTTGAAACATTTTGTTGGTTGGAAAACCCTTGGTCGACAATGTTGTTGCTGCTGCTGCCGCTGTTGTTGCTATATTCGCATTCAACAGCTATCGCCCCCCCCCACGGCCACACCAGAAATTAAATTAACTCATTGAAGCTGTCGTCCATATGCAAGTCCGCCTCAGAGGCGGTTCTTAGCAGGATGCAGCTCACCCTCCATCCGACTCGCCCAATACCTCACGGCGCTTCGCGCTTGGTGCAAGCAATGTCTGCCTGGTTGGTGAAAACCCAACGTGCTCCGTCCCGGCATTGTAGGGATGCGAGGGTCGCCCCCCCCCCCCCCCCCCCGTACTGCAGCAGTGCGTGCCTACGTCGACTCACGTCGAACTGCTGTGCGTACATGCTCTTGTACACGCGGTACTACAGTAGGCGCTTTCACATATGTATACGGCCTTGAACGAATACGCGAACTTGGGAAAGAAACGACGGTGCGTATGATATATACTTCGTACAGTTTTTTAAGTGGGGCATGTACGTATGTACAGCAGTATATAAGAGAGACTACGAAAACAAGAAACAAGAGAAAAGTTGGGGGCTATCAACAGGAGACCTATATCCTGCACTATTAATACGATATTTTAGTGAAATGCTTCTAGCATTACGTATATCTACAAAGACAAAACAACAACAAAAACACAGAAGGAGAACGGAAGTGAACAAAACATCGAACAAAAGCTACGCCAACACACAAAAACCGGACGAACGGACAGACAGACAGACAGCGGAACCAGACCCTCAATTCACCCAACTCTTCCATCATTACAGTCCCAGTACCACGAAAAAAAAACGCATGCGCGCTGGGTTTCCAAAATGCTACGTAAGGAGATCACAGGAGGAAGGGGGAGGGTGGGGCAGGGGGGGGGGGGGG